>CM019063.1:532453731-532621347 GCA_009667805.1 Leptobrachium leishanense | reverse complement strand
GCATGCAACTCGACCGGCCTCCATGCTCAGGCGAGTCCCCGGCTCGGCAGGGCCTCTAGGCCCAAGCCGGGGGCTCGCCTAAGCTTGGATACCGGCCGAGCAAGCAGGGTGTGTGTGTGTGTGTGTAGAGCACATACTCACCTACATCGGCCTCGAGTCCTCCACCGGTTCCACACATACTCACCGACATCGGCCCTTGGCTCCTCCTCCAGCGATGGCGGTCCCGCTTGCAGCATCCTCCCTCCGTTGCTCGCCAGGATGACGTCACGAAAGCCTTTGACCCCCGGGGTCAAAGGCTTTCGTGACGTCATTCCGGCGAGCAACGGAGAGAGGATGCTGCAAGCGGGACGCCATCGCTGGAGGAGGAGCCAAGGGCCGATGTCGGTGAGTATGTGTTAGGCAACATCGGCCCTGAGCTCCAGCGGTGACCTCCTCCGTCCGCCGAGCAGGCTGCTCGGCCGGCCTCTACGCTTAGGCGAGTCCCCGGCTCGGCTGGGCCTGTAGGCCCAAGCCAAGCCGGGGGCTCGCCTAAGCCTAGAGGCCCGCCGAGCAGCCAGCGGCAGCTGGAGGAGGTCTCCGCTGGAGCTCAGGGCCGATTTTGGGGTGTGTTTGTTTGGGAACTTCGGCCCCGATCCTCCAGCGGTGACCTTCTCCGGCTGCCGCTGGCTGCTCGGCGGGCCTCTAGGCTTAGGCGAGTCCCCGGCTCGGCTGGGCCTGTAGGCCCAAACCGAGCCGGGGGCTCGCCTAAGCCTAGAGGGCCACCGAGCAGCCAGCGGCAGCCGGAGGAGGTCTCCGCTGGAGCTCAGGGCCGATTTGGGGGTGTGTTTGTTTGGGAACTTCGGCCCCGATCCTCCAGCGGTGACCTTCTCCGGCTGCCGCTGGCTGCTCGGCGGGCCTCTAGGCTTAGGCGAGTCCCCGGCTCGGCTGGGCCTGTAGGCCAAACCGAGCCGGGGGCTCGCCTAAGCCTAGAGGGCCGCCGAGCAGCCAGCGGCAGCCGGAGAGGTCTCCGCTGGAGCTCAGGGCCGATTTTGGGGTGTTTGTTTGGGAACTTCGGCCCCGATCCCACAGCGGTGACCTTCTCGGCTGCTCGGCGGGCCCTTAGGCTTAGGCGAGTCCCCGGCTCGGCTGGGCCTGTAGGCCCAAACCGAGCCGGGGGCTCGCCTAAGCCTAGAGGGCCGCCGAGCAGCCAGCGGCAGCCGGAGAGGTCTCCGCTGGAGCTCAGGGCCGATTTTGGGGTGTTTGTTTGGGAACTTCGGCCCCGATCCTCCAGCGGTGACCTTCTCGGCTGCCGTGCTGGCTGCTCGGCGGGCCTCTAGGCTTAGGCGAGTCCCCGGCTCGGCTGGGCCTGTAGGCCCAAACGAGCCGGGGGCTCGCCTAAGCCTAGAGGGCGCCGAGCAGCCAGCGGCAGCCGGAGGAGGTGTCCGCTGGAGCTCAGGGCCGATTTTTGGGTGTTTGTTTGGAACTTCGGCCCCGATCCTCCAGCGGTGACCTTCTCCGGCTGCCGCTGGCTGGTCGGCGGGCCTCTAGGCTTAGGCGAGTCCCCGGCTCGGCTGGGCCTGTAGGCCCAAACCGAGCCGGGGGCTCGCCTAAGCCTAGAGGGCCGCCGAGCAGCCGGAGGAGGTCTCCGCTGGAGCTCAGGCCGATTTTGGGGTGTTTGTTTGGGAACTTCGGCCCCGATCCCACAGCGGTGACCTTCTCCGGCTGCTCGGCGGGCCTCTAGGCTTAGGCGAGTCCCCGGCTCGGCTGGGCCTGTAGGCCCAAACCGAGCCGGGGGCTCGCCTAAGCCTAGAGGGCCGCCGAGCAGCCAGCGGCAGCCGGAGGAGGTCTCCGCTGGAGCTCAGGGCCGATTTTGGGGTGTTTGTTTGGGAACTTCGGCCCCGATCCTCCAGCGGTGACCTTCTCCGGCTGCCGCTGGCTGGTCGGCGGGCCTCTAGGCTTAGGCGAGTCCCCGGCTCGGCTGGGCCTGTAGGCCCAAACCGAGCCGGGGGCTCGCCTAAGCCTAGAGGGCCGCCGAGCAGCCAGCGCAGCCGGAGGAGGTCTCCGCTGGAGCTCAGGGCCGATTTTGGGGTGTTTGTTTGGGAACTTCGGCCCCGATCCCACAGCGGTGACCTTCTTCGGCTGCTCGGCGGGCCTCTAGGCTTAGGCGAGTCCCCGGCTCGGCTGGGCCTGTAGGCCCAAACCGAGCCGGGGGCTCGCCTAAGCCTAGAGGGCCGCCGAGCAGCCAGCGGCAGCCGGAGGAGGTCTCCGCTGGAGCTCAGGGCCGATTTTGGGGTGGTGTTTGTTGGGAACTTCGCCCCGATCCTCCAGCGGTGACCACCTCCGGCTGCCGCTGGGTGCTCGGCGGGCCTCTAGGCTTAGGCGAGTCCCCGGCTCGGCTTGGGCCTGTAGGCCCAAACCGAGCCGGGGGCTCGCCTGAGCCTGGAGGCCCGCCGGCAGCCGGAGGACGGTCACCGCTGGAGGATCGGGGCATCTGGCCGTGTAAACACACGGGTAGCTGCGCGCGGCTCGTGCCGTTTTTTTTTTTTTTTTTCACAGCGGCCGGCACGCGCAGCTACCTGTGTGTTCTAACGGCCGCTTTCAAATGTCCGTCGCGCATGCGCAGTAGGGTTTTGGCGACGGACGTTTTTAGGCTTATTCTATTATAGTATAGATTGCTTGTGTATGCTATTGCCTCTAGTTCCCCCATCTTGATATTGAGGCTCCTTGCATTAGCAAGCATGCATTTAATACTGTCTCTACCCATACATGCTGAAAGTGACTTTACATGGCATGCCTCCACTGGTTTGATATTACCCATCCCCCAGCTCCACCCCCTTAGTCTAAGCTGAAACCCTTCCACTATCTATCATCTTAGAAAATGTGCAACTCAACCTGTTCTAAAGTTAAGCGTCATAAAATAATGAAACTTATAAGTAACAAAGCAGCAGGAAGATTCATTATTTATTTACATTACAGAGGTTATTCTCTAACCTCTGAATAGTAATGGCGAATTGACAGCAATATATGGTGAATTTTTCCGTTATTCTTTTCAGCTTCGGCATTTTATTTCTTAGAACACCTTTTGTATTTTTCAGAACACATTTGTTTTCCTTATTTATTTTTTTAAAGACTTATTTTGTGATAGACTTTTTTTTTAAAGGACCTTCTTTATTAAACACATTTTTTACTGATTTACAATCACTGGCAAATTGCTAATCAGCCAATCACATGGCAGCAACTCAATGCATTTAGGCATCTAGACAGTGGTGAAGACGACTTGCTGAAATTCTAACTGAGCATCAGAATAGGGAAGAAAGGAGATTTAAGTGACTTTGAATGTGGCGAGTGGTTGTTGGTGCCAGAAGGGCTGGTCTGATTATTTAGCAAACTTCTGATCTACTGGGATTTTCAAGCCTAACCATCCTCTCGTCCGGCTCAAGTCGGCTTGCTTTAAATTTTTGCTGGGAATGGTGAGTCGCCGTTCATTAACCTAGTGTTCCTCTTATTTGATTTTTACTTATTTTTTGGATTACCTGCTTACTGTACCCTTTGCTTGCTGTATGTCTACTCTGCCTGAACACTGCCTGCATTTTGACCATTTGCTTTTCCACGATTATGTCCACTGCATGTTCTATTTCTTGTACATAATATAATGAACTCTGTAATAATAAACATGACACCAAACATTGTTGTTGGATAAAATAGGCTGTAGCTTTTATTAAACAGTATAAAGAGACAACAAACATCAACCGTCAACATAAACTTTATTAACCTTAACAATTCACATTGAAACATCATTTCAAGCCCAATCTGTCCCCAACTAACCAGATTGAGTACCCAATGTCTCTGACCACCCCAAATTAAGGACGACCTTAACCCACAGTCAAAACATCATTCCACAAATGATGTTGAGGCCTTTTCCACCCTAGCCATAGCACATTAAATCCAATATTGCATTTTGCCTATATCAGATAAGTGTATTCCAGCTTTCGCATATAATCCTCCGCAGCCCCCTTCTAAATCTATATGCCGAAAGCTAACCCCCCCAATCTAGGCAAAAACTTTCCCATAGCTCTGCTGACCTTCCTATACACTTTTTTCCAATACCTTAATTTCTTTGAAATCCCACCACAGCGAGCACATTACTATTTTGGAGAATAAAAGCAATACCTGAGGAAATCTTAACTTGAGTTCAATAAAGATATTTCTCAAACAAAACATGAATTGTGATGACTGTAAATTCCCAATATCATCAGTCCCGAAAATCATTACATCTAGATGAGGAAAAACAGTGCAGCGATTACCCACCACACTCAATAAATTCTGAATTCCCAGAATATTAATTATTTTTGGGCTTTTGATTTTTTGTGTCTTTTAACGTTTGTCTGATTGAAACATGTTCTGTTAATTATTAGTGCAGCACTTGCTTTTGTTATTCTCCATTACTGTTACTAAGCAGAGTAAAAAAATCATTTGTTTTGGGCACAGTCCAGAATCTGATTAGGACTCTATGGGAGGTGCTGTAATTCAGGGCCCACAAGTGTCTGGCAGCCCCTGCTGCTGACTAGTGACTCAATCCAATGGTAAGCAAACCTGGCCAAGATAGCAGTTCAGACTTGAATGTGGATCTTATCTGCTTCACACACAGGTTGCCTGCCTTAACCTCATAATCTCACTCTATCCTAATGCTGATTTAACTTCTGTCTAGAAGCCTGTGTCTCAATGAGCACTTCCACCGCCAGACATATGTTCACCATGCTTAGAATATAACTAACAACAAAGTCTCCTAGGACTAGGATAAATTGGAGCTCATATACCTCCAAGTAAGAGAAAAGGGCTTGACCCCGTTATCATCAAAAAGTACAAATATCCTGGTCCTCAAGAGCATACACCATCTCTGGGAATACTGGGATACAGGTTTATAATTATATTTATTATTTTAATGGAACAAACATAAACCAACAATGTCACAAAATGATAAATAAAAAGTGAAAATACATTAAGTGATTGAGTGCAGCATTTTAACAGTCTGTCATGCTTACTGGTGGTGCTGGACCTGCTTGTGTCGCAGTTAGGCCTCCTGGGTGCCGTACTGACATATCCTCTGGGTCTTCTGCACCTGATCAAAGAGGTAGGAGGACTTTAATATCAGTAACTAAGAGCTCTGAGCTGTGTCATGGGCTTCTGTATACAACTCAGCACGTTCCTGTATTTCTGTGATCCTTTGGTGTTGACCCGGGTAAGTATTCTCGGTTCTCATTTCTGCTTTTGTCCCTGTTTAGGTTAAACTCATTCTGTTTTCTGACCCTGACTTTTGTATCTGGACTTTGGTTTTGCTCTGTACTCCCTGTTTGGTTATTTCTTATATTGATTCTGTGCTCCGACCTCTGACTTGTATTTGTACGATGATCCTTCTCTTATCCCTGTGGCTTCAATGCTTCTAAGCAATGTCATTGTTCTCATTCTGTGTTTGGAAATAGTCCTGGCCATTCTAAGGACCAGTCTGTCAGTGTGATGTTGCAACCCAGAGTCCACAGCGACGCCACAAAAAGAAAGCCAAATCCTGAGTTTGCTGAATACCACCCTGGTAGCATGCTCATGAATTTGATAATTTCTCTTGTTCTCTTTCAGGCCTCCTGCATCATCATGTGTGTGTAATTAGCACTGCCTGGTTTCCTTTAAAGATCCACTCCTACATCCAGCCAGTGCTCTGTCATTGAAGTCTTACTCCTTACCTAGTAAGGACGTGCCTGAACCTGCTCCAGAGCCTTGTGTGGCTAGCCTGCTTGAACTTTGACTACCCGTGTACCGAACCCTTTGCCTGTGCCAAGACTTTCCGAGATCGCCACCAGCCTCTGAGTTCTTTGCTTAGCTCTGTACTATCCTACCTGTCATTCACCAACACCTTCTCTATGGATCCACAGTTCCTCCTTGCTCGACCTCAGACTATTATCTTCATCCAAGTTTCCTTTCCAGTTTCCATTTACCCAAAGACTGTGTTTGCAAATTTCTTCTATTATTTTCCAAGGACTATTATTATTTATACATATTGCCGCCTTTGTTCTGTATCCTGTTTACCGAATAAATTTTCCTGCAATTTTTACACATTTTTGTGTCGCATCCATTTTATTTACTGCACGTGGGTTCTCATCCTGTTCGCCGGTGCTTAGCGGAACTTGCAGGTGAAAGTCAGATTAAGGGTTTCATCACTTATCTGGATTTTGTCTGCGTGCTGTGTTTTGTTTGCCTGCTGGATTTTGTCTGCGTGCTGGGTTTTGTCTGGGTGCTGGGTATTGTCTGGGTGCTGGGTTTTGTCTGGGTGCTGGGTTTTGTCTGGGTGCTGGGTTTTGTCTGCGTGCTGGGTCTTGTCTGCGTGCTGGGTTTTCTCTGGGTGCTGGGTTTTGTTTGCGTGCTGGGTTTTGTCTGGGAGCTGAGTTTTGTCTGGGTGCTGGGTCTTGTCTGCGTGCTGGGTTTTGTCTGCTTGCTGGGTTATACATTGTCTGTGACAGAAAGTGAAGTGAGAGGAGGTAGAAGAAGGATTTATAATAAGCCGTGTTCAGCCCGTCTGGGTCTGGGTCATATGTGACTTCATGAACTGTAAGGCTTCAGCTCTTTCTTCCTCTGTAATGAGAGGCCGTAACGACTGTTAGATGGGGGTTTATACGGCCAAGAGTAATGATAAGGTATGGACATGGTGTGCCATCTTCTTCCGGTGTTTAGAGGGTTGGTCATATAGGTGTCTATAAATGACTGCGAAGATATCCCTGAGAGACACAGCACTGTATGGAGGGTTTCTGAGGGGTCCATGATGCCTTTAATATCGCCCACCATCCCCCTGGGTTGTATTCTTAGTGCCAGTGATGTGTGTGCATCTTATTGGCCCAATCATAACATTGTTGGCAGGACCAAACCATGCTTTCACAGTTCCTAGATGATGCCAGACCTGTTTTTCTAGGATTCCGTCTAATTTGTATTTTATTTGGGTGGTCTCCCTTTGCTTTTTCCATTTTCCTGTGGGATGGTGGGAGTGTACGTTTGGGGTATATCATTTAGTGACAGGTCTCTGTAGGTACATAGAGTTATGTTACTCCATCCCATTACAGGTTCTAGGCTGAATTCTTTGAGGAGCAGAGGGAGGGTTGATGTTTCTTCATTTCACTGGATACACTGTGTATTAATATATACTTTTTATTATTCTCTCGCTGCATTCATTCACTAATTCCTGAAAGGAAGGACAGGAAATGCACTCACTGTGTTACTGTAACGCTGCACATACATTCATTAATTTATCATTATTGCTTTAGTTTATGTTTCAATTAATTATTATTTTCCAGTTATTCCTGGATTAATTTTTTCCTGCTGCAGCACATGTCACCTGATCTGCCTGTTTATCTATTGGCTAATGACAATACCTTTATAATAAGAATTACATGTTGTATGCCGACCTATTGGTCATAGACTTAACTCCTCCCATCTGAATAACGTGGGAAATTCCTTAGATGACTATAATTGGCTGTCTCATCCAAGGACATGGTGACCTTCAAATATTCTTATCATCATAACCACCATTATATCCCAAACTCATCCACCCCATTATTCCCAGTGGGGATCCTGCATAAGGGCAGATAGGGAAACTCCCTATACATTTCAAAAAGTAAAAATAGGGTCTTCTACACCATACTTTTTCTAGACCACCACTTTTTCAAGGAAATTCTTTTTAAACAATGAACCACTTTGTAACAACTAAAGAATCCCTTTAATTTCATACTATTTTAAGGACATTAAAACTTCTTGGTTGAATAAAGTGATGACATCATGACTCTTTGATGACAGCGTTTTCAGTAAATTCACATTATTAAATAACTAGTTGTAAAGCCTGCCCAGAGGGCAGTCTATTGTGGATATACTGCCCCTGCTCATGTATACTGCCCCAGCTCGTGGATACTGCCCCAGCTCGTGGATATTGCCCCAGCACGTGGATACTGCCCCAGCACGTGGATATTGCCCCAGCACGTGGATATTGCCCCAGCACGTGGATATTGCCCCAGCTCGTGATATTGCCCCAGCACGTGGATACTGCCCAGCACGTGGATATTGCCCAAGCACGTGGATATTGCCCCAGCTCGTGGATATTGCCCCAGCACGTGGATACTGCCCCAGCACGTGGATACTGCCCCAGAACGTGGATACTGCCCCAGAACGTGGATACTGCCCCAGCACGTGGATACTGCCCCAGCACGTGGATATTGCCCCAGCACGTGGATATTGCCCCAGCACGTGGATATTGCCCCAGCACGTGGATATTGCCGCAGCACGTGGATACTGCCCCAGCTCGTGGATACTGCCCTAGCACGTGGATATTGCCCCAGCACGTGGATATTGCCCCAGCTCGTGGATACTGCCCCAGCTCGTGGATACTGCCCTAGCACGTGGATATTGCCCCAGCACGTGGATGGATACTCCCCAGCTCCTGGATATTGCCCCAGCACGTGGATACTGCCCCAGCACGTGGATATTGACCCAGCACGTGGATATTGCCCCAGCACGTGGATATTGCCCCAGCACGTGGATACTGCCCCAGCACGTGGATACTGCCCCAGCACGTGGATATTGCCCCAGCTCGTGGATACTGCCCCAGCACGTGGATACTGCCCAGCACATGGATATTGCCCCAGCACGTGGATTGATACTGCCCCAGCACGTGGATACTGCCCCAGCACGTGGATGGATACTGCCCAAGCACGTGGATACTGCCCCAGCACGTGGATATTGCCCCAGCTCGTGGATACTGCTCCAGCACGTGGATACTGCCCAGCACGTGGATATTGCCCCAGCACGTGGATATTGACCCAGCACGTGGATATTGCCCCAGCATGTGGATATTGCCCCAGCACGTGGATACTGCCCCAGCACGTGGATACTGCCCCAGCACGTGGATATTGCCCCAGCTCGTGGATACTGCCCTAGCACGTGGATATTGCCCCAGCACGTGGATGGATACTGCCCAGCACGTGGATATTGCCCCAGCTCATGGATACTGCCCCAGCTCCTGGATATTGCCCCAGCACGTGGATACTGCCCCAGCACGTGGATATTGACCCAGCACGTGGATATTGCCCCACCACGTGGATATTGCCCCAGCACGTGGATACTGCCCCAGCACGTGGATACTGCCCCAGCACGTGGATATTGCCCCAGCTCGTGATACTGCTCAGCACGTGGATACTGCCCAGCACATGGATATTGCCCCAGCACGTGGATTGATACTGCCCCAGCACGTGGATACTGCCCCAGCACGTGGATACTGCCCCAGCACGTGGGTGGATACTGCCCCAGCACGTGGATACTGCCCCAGCACGTGGATACTGCCCCAGCACGTGGATATTGCCCCAGCTCGTGGATACTGCCCCAGCACGTGATACTGCCCAGCACGTGGATATTTGCCACAGCACGTGGATATTGACCCAGCACGTGGATATTGCCCCAGCACGTGGATATTGCCCCAGCACGTGGATACTGCCCCAGCACGTGGATACTGCCCCAGCACGTGGATAATGCCCCAGCTCGTGATACTGCCCCAGCACGTGGATACTGCCCAGCACGTGGATATTGCCCCAGCACGTGGATATTGACCCAGCACGTGGATATTGCCCCAGCACGTGGATACTGCCCCAGCACATGGATATTGCCCCAGCTCGTGGATACTGCCCCAGCACGTGGATACTGCCCCAGCACGTGGATACTGCCCCAGCTCGTGGATACTGCCCAAGCTCGTGGATACTGCCCAGCACGTGGATACTGCCCCAGCACGTGGATACTGCCCCAGCACGTGGATACTGCCCCAGCACGTGGATATTGCCCCAGCACGTGGATATTGACCCAGCACGTGGATATTGCCCCAGCACGTGGATATCGCCCCCCCGCTCGTGGATATGGCCCCCGCTCGTGGATATGGCCCCCGCTCGTGGATATACTCACCTACATCGGCCCTCCAGCGATGGCGGTCCCGCTTCCAGCGTCCTCTCTCGCTCCGTTGGTCGCCGGGATGACGTCACGAAAGCCTTTGACCCCAGGGTCAAAGGCTTTCGTGACGTCATTCCGGCGAACAACGGAGCGAGAGAGGACGCTGGAGCGGGACGCCATCGCTGGAGGGACTAAGGGCCGATGTAGGTGAGTATGTGTAGGCAACATCCCCCTACATTGGCCCGGAGCCTCAGCGGTGGCTGTCGTAGGCTGCTCGGCCGGCTTCCAGGCTTAGGCGAGCCCCCGCTCGGCTAGGCCTGTAGGCCCAAGCCAAGCCGGGGGTCGCCTGAGCCTGGAGGCCGGCGAGCAGCCTGCGACAGCCGGAGGACAGTCACCACTGGAGCTCAGGGCTAATGTAGGTGAGTATGTGCTCTCCACACCCACCCTGCTTACTCGGCCGGTATCCAAGCTTAGGCGAGCCCCCGGCTTGGGCCTAGAGGCCCAGCAGAGCCGGGGACTCGCCTGAGCATGGAGGCCGGTCGAGTTGCATGCTCGGCCGTCCTCCAGGCTCAGGTGAGTCCCTGGCTCGGCTGGGCCTCTAGGCCCAAGCCAAGCCGGGGGCTCGCCTGAGCCTGGATGCCGACCAAGCTTAGGCGAGCCCCCGGCTTGGCGTGGGCCTAGAGGCCCAGCCGAGCCGGGGACTCGCCTGAGCCTGGAGGACGCCCGAGCATGCAACTCGACCGGCCTCCATGCTCAGGCGAGTCCCCGGCTCTGCTGGGCCTCTAGGCCCAAGCCGGGGGCTCGCCTAAGCTTGGATACCGGCCGAGCAAGCAGGGTGTGTGTGTGTGTGTAGAGCACATACTCACCTACATCGGCCTCGAGTCCTCCACCGGTTCCACACATACTCACCGACATCGGCCCTTAGCTCCTCCAGCGATGGCGGTCCCGCTTGCAGCATCCTCTCTCCGTTGCTCGCCAGGATGACGTCACGAAAGCCTTTGACCCCCCGGGGTCAAAGGCTATCGTGACGTCATTCCGGCGAGCAACGGAGAGAGGATGCTGCAAGCGGGACCGCCATCGCTGGAGGAGCTAAGGGCCGATGTCGGTGAGTATGTGTTAGGCAACATCGGCCCTGAGCTCCAGCGGTGACCTCCTCCGGCCGAGCAGGCTGCTCGGCCGGCCTCTACGCTTAGGCGAGTCCCCGGCTCGGCTGGGCCTGTAGGCCCAAGCCAAGCCGGGGGCTCGCCTAAGCCTAGAGGCCCGCCGAGCAGCCAGCGGCAGCTGGAGGAGGTCTCCGCTGGAGCTCAGGGCCGATTTTGGGGTGTATTTTTTGGGAACTTCGGCCCCGATCCTCCAGCGGTGACCTTCTCCGGCTGCCGCTGGCTGCTCGGCGGGCCTCTAGGCTTAGGCGAGTCCCCGGCTCAGCTGGGCCTGTAGGCCCAAACCGAGCCGGGGGCTCGCCTAAGCCTAGAGGCCCGCCGAGCAGCCAGCGGCAGCCGGAGGAGGTCTCCGCTGGAGCTCAGGGCCGATTTTGGGGTGTGTTTGTTTGGGAACTTCGGCCCCGATCCTCCAGCGGTGACCTTCTCCGGCTGCTGCTGGCTGCTCGGCGGGCCTCTAGGCTTAGGCGAGTCCCCGGCTCGGCTGGGCCTGTAGGCCCAAACCGAGCCGGGGGCTCGCCTAAGCCTAGAGGCCCGCCGAGCAGCCAGCGGCAGCCGGAGGAGGTCACCGCTGGAGCTCAGGGCCGATTTAGGGGAGTATGTTTTGGAACTTCGGCCCCGATCCTCCAGCGGTGACCACCTCCGGCTGCCGCTGGGTGCTCGGCGGGCCTCTAGGCTTAGGCGAGTCCCCGGCTCGGCTGGGCCTGTAGGCCCAAACCGAGCCGGGGGCTCGCCTAAGCCTAGAGGCCTGCCGAGCAGCCAGCGGCAGCCGGAGGACGGTCACCGCTGGAGCTCAGGGCCGATTTAGGGGAGTATGTTTTGGAACTTCGGCCCCGATCCTCCAGCGGTGACCACCTCCGGCTGCCGCTGGGTGCTCGGCGGGCCTCTAGGTTTAGGCGAGTCCCCGGCTCGGCTGGGCCTGTAGGCCCAAACCGAGCCGGGGGCTCGCCTAAGCCTAGAGGCCCGCCGAGCAGCCAGCGGCAGCCGGAGGAGGTCACCGCTGGAGCTCAGGGCCGATTTAGGGGAGTATGTTTTGGAACTTCGGCCCCGATCCTCCAGCGGTGACCACCTCCGGCTGCCGCTGGGTGCTCGGCGGGCCTCTAGGCTTAGGCGAGCCCCCGGCTCGGTTTGGGCCTACAGGCCCAGCCGAGCCGGGGACTCGCCTGAGCCTGGAGGCCCGCCGGCAGCCGGAGGACGGTCACCGCTGGAGGATCGGGGCATCTGGGCGTGTAAACACACGGGTAGCTGCGCGCGGCTCGTGCCGTTTTTTTTTTTTTTTTTTTCACGCGGCCGGCACGCGCAGCTACCTGTGTGTTCTAACGGTCGCTTTCAAATGTCCGTCGCGCATGCGCAGTAGGGTTTTGGCGACGGACAGTTTTTAGCTTATCCTTTTATAGTATAGATATCAAAACGTCTATTAAGATTGTATTTTTCCCATTAATTGCTTTCTGGTGTTCATCTCTGGTTTCATTAACAGAATGTAACATTTTGGGAAAAATATACACGATAATAACCCAGCACTGGAGGTCAATATGGCAAAGACCTCTACAGACACCATGTCCTTCCCTTTGGTGCTCAGATAGGCTGGGATCATGGCGATCCAAACACTGCAGAACACCAGCATGCTGAAGGTGATGTACTTGGCCTCATTAAAACTGTCCGGTAATGTCCTCACCATGAAAGCCAGAAGAAAACTCACAGCGGCCAGAATCCCCATGTAACCCAATACAGAATAAAAGGCAGTGACTGAGCCTTCATTACACTGGATGATGATCTTCCCGGAGTAAGAAAACTTATCATATTCCTGGAAAGGAGGACAGAGGGACAACCAGATCACATTAATCACAACCTGTATTGAGGAGCAAATTGTGACAACATAATGAGACGTTCTGACTCTCACCCACTTCCTCCAGATGCTCCCCGGTTTTGTGGCTTTGAACGCAATACAAACAATGATCGTCTTGGCCAGTACAGAAGATAAAGCCACCGAGTAGATCGTTCCAAACGTGGTCTGACGCAACTTGCAGGTTATATCCACAGGACGACCGAGGAACAGGAAGACACAGAGGAAGCTCAGCATGATGGACACCAGGAGGAGGAAGCTCAGGTTCTGATTATTTGCTCTCACAACTGGACTTTTCATGAATAAAATGAAGATTATTAAAATGAAAATAGTGAGAAATGAAAATAATATGGAAATGACAGAGAATAAGACGGTCATAACATCATGTTCATAGGATAAGAATTCATATGTTTTAGGAATACAGACGATGCGTCTCTGATCTGGCCATTCATCATCCGGACACTTCAGGCAGTTGTTACTATCTGAAACAAGAGAAATAAGATGACATAATATTCCTGGTATAGGGTCTGTACCCGCCTGCATTTACAATTGTTACAGTCTAGATTTTAATTCATTCTTCTTCACCCCAGTTTTCAGAGAAGAACCTCTCTACACAGGGCTGGCCCAAGACACTGTGCTGCCTGGGTCCAAGGATGAAATGCTGCCCCCCCACAAAAAAACAAATATACATGCACCGTGTATGAGCGTATCACAGATTAACACAGCAATAAAACTCATAATATTGTACGTTGTGTATGAAGGTATAACAGAGCTGCACAGTATTAAAACTCACAGTAATATGCAGTGTGTATGATCATATCACAGAGCTCCACAGCAATAAAACTCACAATTTATGTGCAGTGTGTATGATCGTATCACAGAGCTCCACATCAATAAAACTCACAGTAATGTGTGGTGTGTATGAGAGTATCAAAGGGCTCCACAACAATAAAATTCACCAGGGATGCACCGAAATTTCAGCCGCCGATAGATTCTGCTGATAATGGGGTTATCAGTTTCGGCCTGAAAGCAAAACACCAGCCGAAAAAGTCAGCCGAAAATTGATGATCCCAGCTGAAATTGAGCGAGCACTCTTTCAATTCTGCTTAGCTGGAGATAATTGTAATTGGAAAGAGGCAGGAGCTGCTACACATATTTATTTCTGCACACAAAGGGTTAACTGCTTGATCCACAGTATCAGTGCACGCAGTAACCTCTGGCCTCTCAGTGACAAGGAACAAGTGATTTATCACTGACCTCCTGCCAGTAGTGTCTGCTCCGAGGACAAGAGGGGGGGTTAATTTGGGAGCTTACATCCATGCCTCCAAAAAGTTAATGGAACGTATACACATTCATTTTGCAATGGTTTGTCTTTTCCTTTACATCTTAAAGCCCCTTTTATAATGCTTTGGTTTTCTGCACTTTGAAAAAATAATTGATTAAGAGAAACAGACTGATGTTTAGGCTCCATCTGAGCCATTATAGATTATAGATATACTGTATCTACTTATTTAAATTGTGTTGGAGGGCAAAAAAAATTTGATTAAAAGCCTCCACACAACAAATAATAAACTTTATAGTTGCAGAGTTCTCTGAATTGGTGGAATGTGTAAATGTCTTCTGCAACTATAAAGTGTGTGCGTCTAAAAATTTTACACATGAATGTATGCACTAGATGCAAAATAACTCCACCAAAAATATCTTAAATTTTTTAATGTGGATTAATTTAAATTCACTATATTAATTTAATAAAGTCTAGTATTAATACAGTTATACAAAAAAACCTTAAAATATTAAAATAAATTGTAGGGGAAGTCATTTTCGGTTTCGTTCCAAAATTTTCATTTGAGATATATATACAGTATATAAATATAATTTTACACACACCAAACACATGTATACACAGTATGTGTGTATATATAGTCATATATAGAAAGTAATTTTTGGTATTGGTTTCGGTCCCAAATTTTCATTTCGGTGCATCCCTAAAATTCACAGTAATGTGTGGTGTGTATTAGCCCATGCAGTGGTTCGATATCGCTTCAGGTGATAATCCTGCCCGATATACCTTTTAAAATAGTTTGCATCGCTTTGGATGAATTATTTACACAAAAGGTTGTACAAATTACAGCTATGTCATAATGAGCCCCAAGATGAGGCGTTCACCATATGGCTTGCCATGCAGCCCAAGATGGCTGACACCATGTGGGGTTTGGATTAAATAACAAGCACGATTGTACAGAGCCCCAAATGCACTTAATAGCATTCAAAAACAAAGCAATATCTGGTATTCAGGCAGGGTTATATTTAATCGCATAACCATACAACACAGTTTAGTAGCTAAGCCTCTGCGGCAATAATATATTTTTTTTGAGAAAGGATTTTACCACGAAGGATACAATTCTCTCGTTTTCAAGTATGTCCTGGGTGGTGAGTATGTACTGTTAGGTGTCTTGCCAAGGACACTTACTGGGGAGGTGCTCTTGCCGGGATCGAACCTGTGTCTCCACAGTCTCTCTCCACGGTTATAGAGCAGTGATTTCATAATTAACTGCTAAATATAATATAACTCCGTCTAAAACATTTATATTTAAAGGTATATCAGCTGATAACGTTGAAAAAAAATATAACAAGTAAAAAATGACAGACAGACGTATGGTTAAATGAATTTACTTTGGTTGGAGTAAAAGATAATTAATAAGCAATATTATCATCTGGTCCGTAGAAAAAATAGTTATATGATTTATATTTAACTATTAAAAGACTCTCCCCAGAGATTACACTGTATATAACCCCATGGTCCGTGAGTTTTAGATAATAAATGATAGCTCTCCGCAGAGATTAAATATATGAAAATAAAAAAACAATAGTTAAAATAAACGAATCTCTGGACCCTAGCAAGAAATTTAATACCACACATACATAGGTGATCTTTAAATGCAAAAAGATTAGTTACCCATTAAAATGGGGAATTCACAAGCACTTGCTCTGTGCAATCTGTTCCCTTCCTCAGCCTACAACAATCTGTACTTCACTTCCTGTGTTTCTCTGGAATGAATCCAGGAAGAGGTTGAGCTACAGTCTTGTCTCCACCCACATGAGTGGATCCAAGTGGCTAGCTGAATGTTATGTGACCTTCCAGAGCACATGTTTTCTGGACTAACAGGGTAATTCAAAGAGATCCGAATTGCTTGAGAAAGGTAACCGAACGCTGAAAATCAGCGTTCGGTTACCTTTCCTGGCCATTCGGCTATCCAGAGAGCAGGCAATTCGCCAAATCCTGGTGAATTGCCTGCACATACGGTGCCTTTTCAGTGCCTGTTCGAGGGCAGTGAAATCCCCATGAAAAAGCACTGCTTCGCATATTCAGAAAACACAAACCAGCAGTGAAAGGTTCCCCTAATGCCCTGCCATTCGGTGGTTTAATTCAGCAAGTTTATTCAGGAGAATCCCATAGGCTTCAATGTTAAAAATATTCTGGTTTTAATTCAATATCTAATAAACCGTTCATTATAAAATTCTGCAGTAAAGAGTCTCTTTATTTATAGATTTTGTAGGATATTTTAAGCATTTTTCTGGATTTTTTTTTTTTTTTTTAAAAAGTCAGATTTTTTTTAAGTTTACTTATTTTTTCTGTAACAGCCCTTTTTATTATCATTCATTGGATCATATGTAAATTTCAGACATTTTCGCTCAGTAGTTTCTTTGCAAACAGTGTTTCACTTTTCAATCATTCATGCAAACTGTTTTTCGAATTTATTCACTGCCTCTTCTCCGGTGTCGGAGGCTGCGATCGGCTCCTGCTCGGGCTTTTTCCGTGGTTTTCGGCAGGTTAATCCAGATGTTTTTGCGGGTTTTCGGCGTGCATTTGAGGGGTTCTGCGGTTAGTTTTTGTTGGGTTTGCGCCAGCTTTTCCCTGCAATTCGGGGACCCTGTGGTGCTTGCTGAATACACCGCAGGGTTACCGAAATGGGATTGGCAAAAGGAACCGAATTGAAGAGAACAAAAAGTCACCGAACGTGCAGTGACTTTTCGAATCTCTTTGAATAACAATGAAAGACTATTTTGCTCTTTACTGACATCTAGTGGCAGTTACCAATTGTTACATGGCTATTTGAGGATTTTATTCAAACAGTTGTTTATTATTCATTGGAGTAGATCACCCTAAATTCAATGTCCAATACAGCGTACCACAGAGCTGCACATCAATAAAACTCACAGCAATGTGTGGTGTGTCTAGTTGAAGCCCAAAATGCTGCCCATGTAATAGCTCCGTCTGACCCCATGAACAGGCCAACCCTGCCTCTACATCCCCTAACTTATTTGGCTGGCTATGTCATTACTTCAACCCCAAAATGCACCTACCACATTTGTATTATTAATTTTGTGATCAGTTTTCCTCCGTGGCGCTACATATACACTTTTAAGGATTCACTATATAATCACATACTGTGGTGCTCCCGTCACCAGAACAAATTGCAAAATGTGAAGTAAAGAAATGGGGACAGCGCTTCAACTTAAAAAGGATGCAGTGTACAATAGACATGTGCACAGCACAAAATTTTGTTTTGAACTAATGGATTAGTACTAAAATGCAATTTATTTAGTTACTAAAGAAATTCGTTTTCAGTTCTTTAGTATGAAAACAAATTTCATTCATCCGAAAACCAGTGGATACAATTACTATTGTAGTGGCTCCTCAGAGGGCTGAGATCGCTGCTTGTTACAGTATCTTTCACTCTCAGCACAATGTGGGCCATATTACATAGTTGGTGCTAACTTAACCAGAGCTGTTTAACTTCCCAGAGCCATTATAGCCTATGGAGGTTTTCAGTTTACAACAGCTCTGGTTAAGTTAGCACCAACATTGTAATACTGCCCCGTGTCAGGCAAAGCTGTTACAGTAACTGACTGCTGCTCATCACAGCGCTCAGAGTTTCTGTAAAACTAGTAAATAATATTTTTATATATAAGAGGTTAGAACAATATTATTTCCTTGCTTTACTGAAACTCTGAGCGCTGTTACAGTCAGTTACTGTAACAGCTGAGCCTGATACATTGTACTGAGAGATAATATAACAAGCAGCCGATCTCAGTGCTCACAGCCACTGGATTTAAAGGGCTAAAAAAAAGGCTCCTCTCTGTATAATATATAGAACATCCTCTTGCATTAATACCCCTCTCTGTATAATGTATAGAACATCCTCCTGAATTAATGCCTCTCTATGTATAGAACAATCCTCCTCAATGTATACATTTCTCTGTATAATGTATATAACCTCCTCCTGCATTAATACCCCTCTCTGTATAATGTACAGAACATCCTCCTGCATTCATTAATGCCCCTCTCTGTATAGAACATCCTACTCAGTAGGACCTACTGCATTGGCATGTGGAGGGTGCAGAACTTCGGAATGCAATGCTTATCCAGCACAGGAGAGGGAACTTTTACTTAAACTTTGTATCTCTGTGGGGGGAAACACAGGAATATAAAAGCGGGGGAGAGGGCAAATATTAACATAAATTGGTCTGAAAGCTCAGAGAAAAGATGTCTGGTGCAAATTTATTTTTATAATAAAATTAAGCACTTTAAATCCAGGGGAAACATTCAAATAAATCACACTGACAGCTCATAATAACAGAGTAACTGTGAGCTGGATACTAAATTTATCAGACGTAAAAAAACCTTTATGACAAGCAGGACTGGGAGAGGAGAGGGACTTTATATAAAATGTGTATTATAGATGAGGAAAGGGGGATAGTGCTCCTGGATAATATACAGTTGTGTTCAAAATTATTCAACCCCCACTGAAATTTAGTGTTTTGGCCAGTTTGACATTGATTTTGATCATTCAGTCATCTTGCTTACAATTAAATCAAAGAGGCACGTGTAGGTCAGACAAATATAACATAACATTTATAATGAAATAACCACAAATGTCTTTTCTGTGCTCACATCATTATCAGTTTTATTCAACCCCCAAGTGACATTCAATCTTAGTACTTAGTACAACATCCTTTTACAGTTATAACAGCTTTTAAACGTGAAGCATAGCTTGACATAAGTGTCTTGCAGCGATCTACGGGTATCTTCGCCCATTCGTCATGGGCAAAAGCCTCCAGTTCAGTCACATTCTTAGGCTTGCGCACTGCAACTGCTTTCTTTAAGTCCCACCAGAGGTTCTCAATCGGATTTAAGTCAGGTGACTGCGATGGCCACTCCAAAATGTTCCAGCCTTTAATCTGCAACCATGCTCTAGTGGACTTGGAGGTATGCTTGGGATCATTGTCCTGTTGAAAGGTCCAACGTCTCCCAAGCCTCAGGTTTGTGACGGACTGCATCACATTGTCATCCAATATCTCCTGGTACTGAAGAGAATTCATGGTACCTTGCACACGCTGAAGCTTCCCTGTACCTGCAGAAGCAAAACAGCCCCAAAGCATGATTGACCCCCGCCATGCTTCACAGTAGGCAAGGTGTTCTTTTCTTCATAGGCCTTGTTCTTCCTCCTCCAAACATAGCGTTGATCCATGGGCCCAAACAGTTCTAATTTTGTTTCATCAGTCCACAGAACACTATCCCAAAACTTCTGTGGTTTGTCCACATGACTTTTGGCATACTGCAGTCGACTCTTCTTATTCTTTGGAGACAGCAAGGGGTGCGCCTGGGAGTTCTGGCATGGAGGCCTTCATTACGCAGTGTGCGCCGAATTGTCTGAGCTGAAACTTCAGTACCCACATCTGACAAATCTTTTCTCAGTTCCTCAGCAGTCACACGGGGACTTTTCTCCACTCTACGCTTCAGGTAGCGCACAGCAGTCGAAGTCAGCATCTTCTTTCTGCCACGACCAGGTAGCGTTTCAACAGTGCCCTTTGCCTTAAATTTGCGAATGATGCTTCCTATGGTCTCTCTTGGTATGTTTAACATCTTTGCAATCTTCTTATAGCCATTGCCCTTCCTGTGAAGAGTAATCACCTCTTCTCTTGTCTTCCTGCACCATTCTCTTGACTTCACCATGTTTGTAACCACACCAGTAAATGTCTAGAAGGAGCTGAGTATCACAGTCATTTTAAAGCTGCCTAATTGGTGCTTATTATGCTTTATTGCTGCTCCGTGACATCCACAGGTGTTTTCAATACCTGATTGAAAACACTTGAATGAACCTCTGTTCTTCAGAGTGGTAGTCTTTAAGGGGTTGAATAATTGTGTCAATGAAGAATTCACAAAAGAAACATTTACTACTGTATTACAAAACCAATTGATGTCATTTTAGTTGCATATGGTTCTTTAAAAAGTCCTTGTAGGATTTCATTCTGAATACAATTACAAATGTCACTAAATTCCCTATAACCCTTTACAGCATTGGGGGTTGAATAATTTTGAACACAACTGTAAAATGTATCAGACCTAAGCCCCTATTATGCAGTGCAGGAGGGGAGATAACACACGTTTTATAAAGTCCTCCCAGCGCTGCTTGTTATAAAGGGGTTTTTACTATCCAGCCCTCCTCTGTCATTAGCTTTCAGTGTGATTTATTTCAATGTTTTCCTTTTCCAGCTGCTTTTATCATCTTGTCTGCCTCATAGACATGCAAGGGTTAAGCATAGGTTTCCTCTCCTGTGCTGTGCTGTCTGTGCTGCGAGTGAGTATTCTGGAGCTCTATCACTGTCAGATTTTCTGGTAGGGGTCGGGAAGGATTACGCATACAAATCTTTTCTGTAGCTTTGCGATGTTGCACTCTTCATTGCTGGTCTCCTTCACTCATCAATGTAATATCACAAAAAGAACAAACTAAAATGTAGTGCATTTTATTTTAGTTTCTTTCGTTTTTTGTACTGAGCAGTTTCGTATCTCTTGAGTCATACTAAAACTAAATTATCCCAAAATTCGGACTAAATCGTTTTAGTACTAAAACGAATGCACATGTCTAGTGTACAAGTAATGTGGTAAATATGGAAAAATGCTCACAAGCAATGGTAGCTCCCTTAACCCTTTCACTGCTGAGGCATTTCACCGCTGTGTGCTCAGCTCATTTTTACCGCTTTCGCTCATCATGTTT
This sequence comes from Leptobrachium leishanense, assembly GCA_009667805.1. NCBI lineage: Eukaryota > Metazoa > Chordata > Amphibia > Anura > Megophryidae > Leptobrachium > Leptobrachium leishanense. The sequence continues at coordinate 532,600,345 of CM019063.1, read as the reverse complement.
AAACGCAATTTGAAGCCACACTTTATTATACGACCCAGACATATTATATATCGTTCTTTCCGGCAGACTCCGCAGATTCATAATATAATATTATTATATGTATACGTCATGTCCTGCCTGTATATTATAATAAAAAAATGCAATAAAATTAGAATTTTTAATCATCTGCAGCGTGTAAAGTGTTTTTTTTCACATTTTAGCACATGAGCATTTGCGGTTATGTTTTCTATGGGGTGCGCTTGTACAAAAATTAGAAATGGGGACTCGTTACTTTTTTGGGGGGGAATTACGTGATTTTTAGCAAACGCACCCCATAGAAAAAAATCATTAGTGCAGCATCATTGTTCACATTATAATTGAAATGTGAACAATATTGCTGCATTAATAAAAATAACACAAAAAATACATGTTTTTTTTAAATTTTATTATTTTATTATTTTTTAAAAAAATATATAATTTTTTTTAACTTTATACCTGGTCATGCTGGGTATCATTGCTCAGGCCTTTCGAATGACACCCTCCATAACCCCCTGAAACTCCATAAAACTGAATAAAAATGATCTGAAATGAAAAAAAAAAAACAGAACAAATTAACCCCTTCACTGCTGAGGACGTGTGGGACATGTCCTCATTGACGCACGTTACATGCTGAGGACGTGCCCCACACGTCATCAGCTTTGCAGGACCCCCGGCGGAGATACTTACCTCTCTGTCCAGGGTCACGTGGCGTTCTGACTTCAGCTGAAAGCTCCTCCCGAAAACGGGAAAAAAACTGAACAAAATCATCTGAAAGGAAAAAAAAAAAAACAGAACAAATTAAATGATTTAAAATAGATTAAAAAAAAATATTAATGCAGCATATGAATCTGCACACAACTGGGCAGCACTTCTCGTCTCTGCAGTATAATTAATGCAGCATTTTTCTTTTTCAATTTAATTATTTTTTGCGTTTTTAACTTTTTATTAAATATCTCAAACCATTTTTTAGTTTCATCTGCAGGAATATGCCATTTTTTTAAATTTATTTTTTATTTTGTTTAGGGCATTTGGGAATTTTTGGGTTAATCAATCTATTTTTTTCACATCGGGACCTTGGATATTTAGTAAGTCTGCCGCTATCCACATAATCAGTCTATTTTTTTCACATCAGGACCTGGGATAGTAAGTACTATCCAAAGTCCTGATGTGAAGAAAATAGACTGATTATGTGGATAACGGCAGACTACCTATCTAAGGTCCCGATGTGAAAAAAAATAGACTGATGATGTGTTTCACCATCGACTACTGTCCAGGGTGCTGAACCTTGGACCGTCACCGATAGTGAAACATTTCATCAGCCTATTTCAGCAAAGAATAAAACAGACCTCTTTATTACATTTGAAAATAGTTAGGAAACCTAAAGAATAACCCCAAAAAATCCCAAAAAATAAATTAAAAAAATATCTGTTTGCTGCAGATGAAACAAAAAAATGGTTTAAGTGATATGTAATAAAAAGTTAAAAATGCAAATCATTTTTTACATTGAAAAGTATGGAGGAATAAAGCCTAGTTTTGTTTAAAATTAGTTAGGAAACCCTAAAGATTAACCTGAAAATTCCTGTAAAATGCCCAAAAAATCCTAAAAAATATATACAAAAAATGATATATTGCTGCAGATGAAACTAAAAAATGGTTTAAGAGATATGTAATAAAAAAGTTAAAAACACAATTATATTTTTACATTGAAAAGTAAAGTATGGAGGAATAAAGCCTAGTTTTGTTTAAAATTAGTTAGAAAACCTAAAGATTAACCCAAAAATTCCTGAAAAATTCCCCAAAAATCTTAAAAAATATAAATAAGTAACTTTTATTTTATTGGTAGTAAATAATAACAATGAAAAAACAATAAGGTGGAAAAAATGGCGCAGATAATGTGTAGATGGTCGGTCTTGGGTAGCAGCAAGGGCACAAACGCACACTCCCAAGTGCGAATAGTCAATGGATAAAATAATGGGTAGAGTCCTCGCGCTTACGCCAAGTGTCCAGTGAGTAATACTTCAAGATAATTTTTTTCTGAGCCCCATAAAGTCGGCTCTGGACTATATAGGCATAAATCTGTGGATATGATCTCACCAGCCCGTCCTACCAGCAACCATCCGTGGTGATAACCTGGTCCATAGATGAAATATTGGATCCCCGGGATATGTCACAGACGAAAAGTCAGCAGGATAAAATAAAGTAAAATTTATTGCAGCACTAACGCGTTTCGACCTAATTGGTCTTTATCAAAGTGCAAAAAAATATACATAATACAATGCAGTGTACAACGTTCATTTATACAAAAAAGATGAGGGAAATAGGCGGTGTCAAGCCACAACCTCATTAACTTAATTGGTACTAACACACCCTACTTCCAATCATTTAGAGGTGCAGCACCAGCAAACATTCAATATACAAACGGGCGCATAATGATTACGTCCATCTACCTCGACCCCGCCCCTCTGAGCCATCGATCGCCATTTTGGAAGAGGGAAAATGGTGTCCACAATATAGCTTTCCCTTGCAACATTGATGGGCATTTAAAACAAGCTTATTTCCGGACATTTTGGGGTCCCGAACCAGCGGGCTCCCACTGTCCATGAGGTGATATCTTTCCCAGGTGCTCGTGGGCATAGCAGCGGCAGACATCCGGCATGTAGACAGGTGCATGGTGATTACATCACCATGTTCCAACTTCCGCCAGTCTGAACCGTCGAGCGCCATTTTTGAAGAGGGAAAGTGTTGTTGAAAGTACATCCTACCCTCACAATATCGCAGCTTATTATTTTCGACGGACGTTTAGCAATCTTGCTTGCGGCCGTTTTGAGTGCCAAGTCAGCAGGTCCCTACCGTCCGACAGACGCACGGGGACCATATCGACACGCATGCTCCCACATGAACTTCACTCTTCCGGACGATATATCAAAAAAGAAAAATATATTAAAAATAAAAATTTAATTTTTTTTTTCTTTTTTTTTAAAATAAAAAAAAATAATTAAAAAAAACAAAAAAAAAAACCACAAAATTACAGCATATATGCCGCAATGTCACAACTCGCCAGTCGATCAACATATAGCGCGCAATAAGCATATAGCATACATATGTCACGTCACTGATCGAGTTGGGGAATAGTGCATATACTATTCCACATAACATATAGTAGTGTCATGTAGAGTGGATAATAAAATATGAAATATAAAATGTGAGTCATATAAAAAGCATAATGGTAATTGAATTATAATAGAGCATTAATTTCCATATCTATATTCAAGCCCTCAGGTGTTAGACATCCTATATCAAATATCCATTTGGCTTCTAAACGGTTTAAATTCTTTTCAATATCACCCCCTCTCCAATGTTTTTTAACATGTTGAATACCAGCGAAGCCAAGAAGTTTAGGGTTACCATTATGATGTTTAGAAAAATGGGCTGATACGCTATGTTTATCATACTTCCTTTTGATGTTATATATATGTTCAGCTACTCTAGTTTTCAGCATCCTAGTAGTTCGTCCAATATATTGTAGCCCGCACGGACACCACAATAGATAAATCATATTAGTAAAATTACAGGTCAAAAATGTTTGAATAGAGAACACCTGGTTGTTGGAATGTGATTTAAAATCCATTAAACATCTAGTGCTATCTATTGCGGTCCTACAGCAGATGCATAGTCCACATTTATGAAATCCTATCTTTTTAAACTTAGAAAGGAAGGTTCCTGGGGCTTTTTCTTTATCCAAAACACTTTTGGTCAACAACATCTTTAGGTTTTTAGTCCCTCTGTAGATAACTTTAGGTTTATCACCTATGTACTTGATAATGTCTTTATTCTGGTGTAACAAACCCCAATTTTTCTTAAGAATTTTTAATATGCTATTATGGTTTGTGGAGTAATTCGTGATAAAAGGCACCTGTGGATCGAGTTTATCCCCATCGTTATTTCTATTTTTATAGCTAAGTAATTGGGACCTATCCATCTTTCTCACTTTCTCATGATCTTTATTTATTGCAGTTTCATCGTAACCTTTTTGTACAAATTGTTTTTTCAGAAGTTCCGCCTGTTCCTCAAAATCACTTAATTTCGAACAATTACGCCTAATTCTCAAAATTTGGCCTTTCGGGATATTAGTCAGCCATGGGGCATGATGGCAGCTTTCTATATGAATGAAACTATTAATATCAACCTGTTTAAAATAGGTTTTGGTAATAAGAGTATTGCCTTCCCTTAAAATTTCTAAGTCCAAAAAGTGAACCTTAGCATCACTTATATCAGTGGTGAGTGATATTCCCCATGTATTGGAGTTTAGATGATTCAAAAAAGCATTCAGAGATATAAGATCCCCCCTCCAAATGAAAAAGATATCATCTATGTAACGGCGATAGAGGACCAGGCTCGAACCCCAGTCATGTCCAGAATAAACAAACTGGTTTTCCCAGTAGGACATAAATAAATTAGCATAACTGGGGGCGAACCTGGTCCCCATCGCGGTACCTCTACGTTGTAGGTAGAAGTCACCCTCGAACCAGAAAAAATTGTTGTTCAAAATTAAATTGATTCCATCTATCACATAGTCAATCTGTGGCAGTGGGAAAAGCTTGGTTAACTCCATGTAGTAGCGAACAGCCTCGCATCCTTTCGGATGCTCAATGATGGTATATAAACTACCAACATCGCAAGTAACCATATATGATCCCTCCATCCAAATCATACCATCCAGAATTTGGAGTAAACTAATTGAATCCTTCAAATAAGCTGGTTGTGTGACCACTATTGGCTGTAAAATGTGGTCGATATGCTCCGAAAGGGGGGATAGGATAGATCCTATTCCCGAAACTATTGGTCTGCCTGGTGGGCAGATGGGATCTTTGTGCAATTTAGGCAGCACATAGATAACTGGAATGATAGGACATTTAGGGAGAAGGAAATCGTGCTCATGGTTATTTAAAATACCCAAATCTACTCCCTTGGTCAGATGACTTCTATATTTATTCGCTATTATAAGGGAAGGATCTGAAGGTAATTTCTCATAAGTATCCACATCTTGCAATTGTCTCTGAATCTCACTTAGATATTGCTGTCTATCAAGGATCACCACTCCACCACCTTTATCGGCAGGTTTTATAACCACTTCATTATCTTTTATAAGATGGTTTAATGCCAGCATTTCAGTATGGGTAAGATTGTGTTGATATTTATTCAAAGGTTTAATCTTTCTAATATCCTCTACACATGCCTTCTCAAAGGTTTTCATGCTATCACTCTTCAAAAAGAAGGGGTAAAAACTCGATTTTTTCTTTAAGGAAGTGTGTACAAATTCTGATTCCTTATTTTGAATATTTATATTCTCTTTATCCAAAAAATATTTTTTCAGGCAAAGTTTCCTGATATATCTATTGATGTCGAGATAAGTTTCAAATTTATTCAAACCCACACTTGGTGCGAATTTGAGTCCCTTCCTAAGGACATTTTCTTGGGTCAGGGTCAGTGTTTTTTTTGAGAGATTAAAGATTGTTATCTCTTTTCTCTCTTCTCCCTTCTGTCTTTTGGTTCTGGTCTGTCCTCCTCTGACTCCTCGTCCACATCTTCCCTTGTTCTTTTTAGGACTGTAGCTGTATTTTTTCTTTTGTGATTTTGAAGCGGTTGCCGGTCTAAAAAACTCACCCTAGAGAAAGGAGACTCTAACTGCTCTTGTGGCTCTAATGCCTCATATCTGTTTGACCTAGGAAGCTGGTCATGAGTCCTATAGTTATATTGCTTGTGGTTAGTGGAATAATTTCTATTCCCATTCCCGTTTTTATTTTTATTTTTATAATTCACCCTCTGCCAAACATATGGGTTTTGATGTTGAGTCCATCCATCATGTTGGTTATTTCTTAAATTTTGTTGAGGTGTATGTTGGTTAGTGTTGTTGTGAAAAGAATCACGTCTAACACTAACCTGCTGATTGAATTTATTCAGCTGTGGTGTTTTAAATGGTCGATTTTTATTAAAACTTTTATAAGAATTCTGTTTACGATTATTCGATCTCTTGGGTGTGTTTACCAGTCCTTTATGGACATTTAACTCTTTTGGTTTTTTTCTTACATTCCCAGTTGCGAAATCCTGAATATCTCGTAGAAATTTAGTTTTTTTCTTTTTAGCGATGTTAAATTCAACCTTAATCAATCTTTCTTTAATTTTCTTGGAGAGAGTTAGGAAGTCTTCAGATTTTATAAAGGGTTCAAGTTTCTCGCGAATAATGGAAATAGATTTATCCAAATCAGACAGAGTGTCTATCCTCTGCTTAATGACAATATGCATCATTTCCACAGAAAAAGAATCTAGTGCATTGTTCCAGATTGTCAAAAACAGTTCTTTCTCTCTATCAAACGTGGGCCATTTCGTAAATCTTAAACCTCTAGGTGAAATCTTTTTTTCAATATATTTTTCTAGAGTAAAAATGTCCCATTTTAAACGGAGTTCCTTAATCAACAGTTTTTCCAAATTGTTACATATAATATCCAAATTGTCACTGACCAAAACTGAGTCAGTAATCATATCATCATTTAGAATAACATCGAATAATTGATTAACATTCTGGTGCCAATTGTCTCTATAATCAAATATGGACATAATAGACAGAAAGGTATCGCAGCCCCACCTATTGGGAGAAAATAGATAATGAAAAAACAATAAGGTGGAAAAAATGGCGCAGATAATGTGTAGATGGTCGGTCTTGGGTAGCAGCAAGGGCACAAACGCACACTCCCAAGTGCGAATAGTCAATGGATAAAATAATGGGTAGAGTCCTCGCGCTTACGCCAAGTGTCCAGTGAGTAATACTTCAAGATAATTTTTTTCTGAGCCCCATAAAGTCGGCTCTGGACTATATAGGCATAAATCTGTGGATATGATCTCACCAGCCCGTCCTACCAGCAACCATCCGTGGTGATAACCTGGTCCATAGATGAAATATTGGATCCCCGGGATATGTCACAGACGAAAAGTCAGCAGGATAAAATGAAGTAAAATTTATTGCAGCACTAACGCGTTTCGACCTAATTGGTCTTTATCAAAGTGCAGAAAAATATACATAATACAATGCAGTGTACAACGTTCATTTATACAAAAAAGATGAGGGAAATAGGCGGTGTCAAGCCACAACCTCATTAACTTAATTGGTACTAACACACCCTACTTCCAATCATTTAGAGGTGCAGCACCAGCAAACATTCAATATACAAACGGGCGCATAATGATTACGTCCATCTACCTCGACCCCGCCCCTCTGAGCCATCGATCGCCATTTTGGAAGAGGGAAAATGGTGTCCACAATATAGCTTTCCCTTGCAACATATTGGACGAACTACTAGGATGCTGAAAACTAGAGTAGCTGAACATATATATAACATCAAAAGGAAGTATGATAAACATAGCGTATCAGCCCATTTTTCTAAACATCATAATGGTAACCCTAAACTTCTTGGCTTCGCTGGTATTCAACATGTTAAAAAACATTGGAGAGGGGGTGATATTGAAAAGAATTTAAACCGTTTAGAAGCCAAATGGATATTTGATATAGGATGTCTAACACCTGAGGGCTTGAATATAGATATGGAAATTAATGCTCTATTATAATTCAATTACCATTATGCTTTTTATATGACTCACATTTTATATTTCATATTTTATTATCCACTCTACATGACACTACTATATGTTATGTGGAATAGTATATGCACTATTCCCCAACTCGATCAGTGACGTGACATATGTATGCTATATGCTTATTGCGCGCTATATGTTGATCGACTGGTGAGTTGTGACATTGCGGCATATATGCTGTAATTTTGTGGTTTTTTTTAATTATTTTTTTTATTTTAAAAAAAAAAGAAAAAAAAAAATAAATTAAATTTTTATTTTTAATATATTTTTCTTTTTTGATATATCGTCCGGAAGAGTGAAGTTCATGTGGGAGCATGCGTGTCGATATGGTCCCCGTGCGTCTGTCGGACGGTAGGGACCTGCTGACTTGGCACTCAAAACGGCCGCAAGCAAGATTGCTAAACGTCCGTCGAAAATAATAAGCTGCGATATTGTGAGGGTAGGATGTACTTTCAACAACACTTTCCCTCTTCAAAAATGGCGCTCGACGGTTCAGACTGGCGGAAGTTGGAACATGGTGATGTAATCACCATGCACCTGTCTACATGCCGGATGTCTGCCGCTGCTATGCCCACGAGCACCTGGGAAAGATATCACCTCATGGACAGTGGGAGCCCGCTGGTTCGGGACCCCAAAATGTCCGGAAATAAGCTTGTTTTAAATGCCCATCAATGTTGCAAGGGAAAGCTATATTGTGGACACCATTTTCCCTCTTCCAAAATGGCGATCGATGGCTCAGAGGGGCGGGGTCGAGGTAGATGGACGTAATCATTATGCGCCCGTTTGTATATTGAATGTTTGCTGGTGCTGCACCTCTAAATGATTGGAAGTAGGGTGTGTTAGTACCAATTAAGTTAATGAGGTTGTGGCTTGACACCGCCTATTTCCCTCATCTTTTTTGTATAAATGAACGTTGTACACTGCATTGTATTATGTATATTTTTTTGCACTTTGATAAAGACCAATTAGGTCGAAACGCGTTAGTGCTGCAATAAATTTTACTTCATTTTATCCTGCTGACTTTTCGTCTGTGACATATCCCGGGGATCCAATATTTCATCTATGGACCAGGTTATCACCACGGATGGTTGCTGGTAGGACGGGCTGGTGAGATCATATCCACAGATTTATGCCTATATAGTCCAGAGCCGACTTTATGGGGCTCAGAAAAAAATTATCTTGAAGTATTACTCACTGGACACTTGGCGTAAGCGCGAGGACTCTACCAAATAATATCAATAACTTGTCCTGTTAGACTGGGGATTTAGGGAACAGCTAATTAACCCTTTCGCTGCTGAGCCATTTAAGGCTAGGGTCAGATGAACGCATTTTTCGCGTTGTCCGTGAAAAAGTGCATTCGAACGAATGGACGTATTTTTTCACGGAATACGCGATAGCGGTCATACGATGCGCCTTTTCGTCCGTGATTTTGTACGGATCATCAATAAAACACTTTTTGCGTCTGGACGTTATGTTGGCCGGACATTAGCAGTGTCTGACGTCTCCCAATCACGCAAACACGCCGCTATGCGGCCGCAGCGCACTCTGTACGTCCGTACTAGAGGTTTGACGTTCTAGAAAAAATGCGTTTGTTTGCCACTTGCATTGCGCGGACGAACTTTTGTGCGGCCGTACTTCGTGTGTTCCCCGGCATTGGACGTCATTTGCTGCTAGCACGGCCGTGATTTCGTGCGGCTAAACGCACGTTAAAACTGCTTTCGTCTGACCTTAACCTTACACCTCTGTGCTGAGCTCATTTTTACCGGTTTCACTCATCACGTTTAACCGTGTTTTGAAGCCTTATTTTAATATAATATATTATATATCGTTCTTTCTGGCAGATTCATAATATATCATTATTATATGTATACGTCATGTCCTGTCTGTATATTATAACAAAAAAATGCAATAAAATTAGAATTTTCAATAATTTACAATATGTTAAAGTATTTTTTTTTCACATTTTAACATGTGATCATTTGTGTTTATATTTTCTATGGCTGTGCTTGTTAAAAAAAATTAGAAATGGGGACTCATTACATTTTTTTGGGGAAAATTTCGCTATTTTTAACAAACGCACCGCATACAAAATTCGTTAGTGCAGCAACATTGTTCACATTATAATTGAAATGCGAACAATATTGCTGCATTAACAAATGAAAAAAAAAAACTTGTTTATTATTATTATTATTTTTTTAAATATTTGTTTATTTTTATTTTTTACTTTTACATGCTCATGTTTGGTATCGTTGGAAAGGCCATGCTCTGGCCGATCCAGCAATACCAAACATTAACCCCTATCTGCCACGGATTGGGAGATAGGGGTTCATTGGAACCCCTATCTCCACCATTGGTGGCAACTAGGGGTTAACGCCAGGACTGACGCCATCGCGCTATGCACAATGATACCAGTCATCAGGGGGAGTTCCCGGAAGCTTGCTCGACATCCAAGATGTCAGCAAGCTCCGGGAGAGGATCACGATTCGGCGCTTTTCGGCACCGAATCGTGATCTGGCACCCAAGGGGTTAAAGGCAGGCACGGTTTGGAAGGGCAGGCTGTGCCTTTCCAAACCGTGCCTGCCTTTAGCCGCTGGACCCCCGCAATCGGGAGGGAGAGAGGTCCGAAGGACCTCCCTCCTTCCATTTCAGGCACCTCCTACGCACTTGCGGGGGGGCGCCTGAAAAAGATGTCATCGCGCACCAAGATGTCAGCCCGCACCGGAGCGTGCCAGCAATCAGCTGGAATCCCGGCTGATTGCTGCCTCCTGTGCTAGGACGAGCTCAGCGCCTCCGTAGCACAGTAGGAGCACTTGGCAGGACGTGTTGAGCAGTCAAGTGGTTAAATATTTTAAATAATATATTATTGATATAGAAAGAAAGCACTGGAACAAGTGACAAAAGTGTCTAACATTACGAAATCAGTAACGGAACCAAAACGGACTCGAAACTATACGAAATTACGGAATCAGCAATGGAACCGAAACAGACTCGAAATGATATGAAAATACAATGTCTGAAATTAACCGACACAAACCCGAAATCATGAATAGAACGAAAATGACTTGCAATTTTACAAATTTCACGTTCATACGAAATAACGAAATTATTTTGTTTCGTATCGGAAATTATTTCGGAAGGTGTGTATTTCGTTGCCGATACGATTCGGGACATCGGACGAATTCGAAGCACCGAATCGGCCCGTTTCGTGAAAAAAAACGAATTGGTACGAAACAAAATGCACATCCCTAAAATTTATTTTCCATAAATCCACTGGATGTTTGCGATGGTGTAATGGAAACAATTTGGTTAAAATCAAGCAGAAACTCAGTTGTATATGATCATGTGACGGGGAATTAGCTGAAAGAGCAGCAAGGAGCAGGGATGAGGACAGATCCTCCAAGACAGGGGCGTAACTACCAGGGGTGCAGGGGGTGCAACCGCACCTGGGCCCTTGAGTCTTGGGGGGGCACACTCGCCTGCCTGGGCCTGGGGGGCTTGCCTATAATATAATATCCTAGCTGATGAGGGTCCAACAAACCCGAAACAGCGCTGTCCTAGGAGTGGCTTTGACCAGTTGCATAAAGCTTATCTCTGCTAGAAAGCCACAGTGTGGCATAGCATTGACTTTAGGGTTCTGTGTAATAACAGATCCAGGATGCATAAAAGTGAGACAGATGTCATTTGCATTTCCTACCCAGAATTCCTTGCTGCATATGGGGAATGTGGCACAGGAGCTCTGGGATGCAATTCATCGAATTGCTGTGATGTGCAAGTGGCTTCTGCAATAATAAACACACTTATTATAGTGTGGAGGCATTTTATCTCACTTTTTGTCCTCCACCACAACCCTTGTAGATATACAGTTGTGTTCAAAATTATTCAACCCCCACTGAAATTGAGTGTTTTGGCCAGTTTGACATTGATTTTGATCATTCAGTCATCTTGCTTACAATTAAATCAAAGAGGCACGTGTAGGTCAGACAAATATAACAACATTTATAATGAAATAACCACAAATGTCTTTTCTGTGCTCACATCATTATCAGTTTTATTCAACCCCCAAGTGACATTCAATCTTAGTACTTAGTACAACATCCTTTTACAGTTATAACAGCTTTTAAACGTGAAGCATAGCTTGACACAAGTGTCTTGCAGCCATCTACGGATATCTTCGCCTATTCGTCATGGCAAAAGCCTCCAGTTCAGTCACATTCTTAGGCTTGCGCACTGCAACTGCTTTCTTTAAGTCCCACCAGAGGTTCTCAATCGGATTTAAGTCAGGTGACTGCGATGGCCACTCCAAAATGTTCCAGCCTTTAATCTGCAACCATGCTCTAGTGGACTTGGAGGTATGCTTGGGATCATTGTCCTGTTGAAAGGTCCAACGTCTCCCAAGCCTCAGGTTTGTGACAGACTGCATCACATTGTCATCCAATATCTCCTGGTACTGAAGAGAATTCATGGTACCTTGCACACTCTTACGCTTCCCTGTACCTGCAGAAGCAAAACAGCCCCAAAGCATGATTGACCCCCCGCCATGCTTCACAGTAGGCAAGGTGTTCTTTTCCTCATAGGCCTTGTTCTTCCTCCTCCAAACATAGCGTTGATCCATGGGCCCAAACAGTTCTAATTTTGTTTCATCAGTCCACAGAACACTATCCCAAAACTTCTGTGGTTTGTCCACATGACTTTTGGCATACTGCAGTCGACTCTTCTTATTCTTTGGAGACAGCAAGGGGGTGCGCCTGGGAGTTCTGGCATGGAGGCCTTCATTACGCAGTGTGCACCGTATTGTCTGAGCTGAAACTTCAGTACCCACATCTGACAAATCTTTTCTCAGTTCCTCAGCAGTCACACGGGGACTTTTCTCCACTCTACGCTTCAGGTAGCACACAGCAGTCGAAGTCAGCATCTTCTTTCTGCCACGACCAGGTAGCGTTTCAACAGTGCCCTTTGCCTTGAATTTGCGAATGATGCTTCCTATGGTCTCTCTTGGTATGTTTAACATCTTTGCAATCTTCTTATAGCCATTGCCCTTCCTGTGAAGAGTAATCACCTCTTCTCTTGTCTTCCTGGACCATTCTCTTGACTTCACCATGTTTGTAACCACACCAGTAAATGTCTAGAAGGAGCTGAGTATCACAGTCATTTTAAAGCTGCCTAATTGATGCTTATTATGCTTTATTGCTGCTCCATGACATCCACAGGTGTTTTCAATACCTGATTGAAAACACTTGAATGAACCTCTGTTCTTCAGAGTGGTAGTCTTTAAGGGGTTGAATAATTGTGTCAATGAAGAATTCACAAAAGAAACATTTACTACTGTATTACAAAACCAATTGATGTAATTTTAGTTGCATATGGTTCTTTAAAAAGTCCTTGTAGGATTTCATTCTGAATACAAGTACAAATGTACACTAAATTCCCTAAAACCCTTTACAGCATTGGGGGTTGAATAATTTTGAACACAACTGTATATATATATATATATATATATATATATATATAATGTTTTAAATTTATTTTATACTTATTTATGAGTTTTATTGCTTTGGAGCTCTGTGATACAGTAATGTGTGGTGTGTATTAGTGTATCACAGAGCTCCACAGCAATAAAACTCACAGTAATGTGCGGTGTGGATGAGTGTGAGTTTTATTGCTGTTGAGCTCTGTGATATGCTCATACACACTGCACATTACTGTGAGTTGTAATGCTGTGGAGCCCTGTGATATGCTCATACACACGCACATTACTGTGAGTTTTGTTGCTGTGGAACCCTGATTTACACTGATACACACTGCACATTACTGTGATATTTATTGCTGTGGAGCTCGGTGATATGTTCATAGACTGCACATTACTGTGAGTTTTATTGCTGTGGAGCTCAGTGAGATACAAATAGTGCACGTTACATTAAAAATGGGATGGACTGACTGATAAGGTCATGGTGGACCTGGAAAAAATGGGAAACTGATTGTCTCGAGTCAACATTGTGGACCTGGAGAGAACCAATTCTTGATGACGGAAGGGGGGACAAATATATTTTGCCTAGGGTGGGGTGGCCCTGTCATGGTTTCTGCACCTGGGCCCTGAGGTTTCTAGTTACGCCTCTGCTCCAAGATAAATAGCTTCTAGGAAGCTACGGGATGTTTTCTCTGTCCAAGAAGAGGTAGCTACAGGAGAGTGCCAGGAAGGTTTGTTTATGTATTATGTTTGAAGTCAGATAGCTTTGCTCATCCTGTTTTGAAAGCACCCACAGTCCTTTATATTTTCTTCACTTTATTGGGAAAGTAACAGCAAATAAAAGGTGTCTTGAGGGAAGAGAGGGCTTCTCTGATGTGCTTTGTTATTGGGAGAAGGGGGTAGAGAGGGCTTCTCTTAGTATGCTTTACTGTGTGAAGAAGGAGGTAGAGAGTAGGGATGAGCCGAACACGCCCAAGTTCGGTTCGTATTCGAACACGAACTTTCCAAATGTTCGAATCCGAACTCGAACCCGAACTCAAACTCAATACAAGTCAATGGGGCTGAAAATTCAGTTTTTAGAGTGCCCTGTAAGAGGGCATATATGCTAGATATTTGCCATAAAAGGTGTATGGGGGTCTGGGTAGTGCCCTGGGAGACAGGAAACAAGGACAAAAAGTTTAAAAAAAAGTTTTTAAAGGGGCAGTGAGTTTTCCATGAAATAAGGGTTAAAAATAAAAACCAAAAATTCCTTCAAATATCATGCCTAGGAGGTCCCCATAACCTGCCCGTGAAGTGGCGGATTTCTAGGATGTATAGAAACATTTAAAAACAAAAAAATTACATTTCAAAAAATGGTAAATGCTTTTATTTTAATCTATCCATAAACAACTGCTTGGGGCGGCAGCCTGTATGAAAAGAGGAGACATTTTCGGAAACGCAGAAAAAGTTTAGTGATTTTTTTGGCTAAATTATTGTGAAACTTATGCAGGCTTTGGATGAAAGTAACAATAGGTGCTTTAAGGCTGGGGTCAGACTAGCGCACTTTTAACGTGCGTTTAGGCACACTTAATCTTCGCCGCACTAGCAGAAAATGACACGCAATGACGGCCAATATACGAAGTACGGCTGCATGAAAGTCCGGCCGCGCAACGCAAGTGTAAAATGAACGCATTTTTTTGAGAACGCTGAACCGCTAGTACTGACGTACAGAGTGTGCTGCGTCCGCATAGCGGCGTGTGTGCGTGATTAGGAGACGTCAGACGCTGCTCATGTCCGGCCAACATAACGTCCAGACACCCAAAGTTTCCTGGTTTGGAATCGTAAAGAATCACGCACAAAAATGTGCATCGTATGACCGCTTAAGCGCTTTCCTTGAAAAAACACCTCAATGCGTTCGGACGCACTTTTTGACGTTCGCTGCGAAAAATGCGTTCGTTTGACCCTAGCCTAAAATTGGGCCTTTAGCGTCGGCAACAGTGCCGTCACACAGTCTCACCCCTCTGAGGATATGAATCTGATACAGGCGTCAGTGGCAGTGCAGACAAATATTGTGCCTTTGGTGCCAGGCCAGCAAGTGCCATCATACAGTAACCCCTCTGTGGTATTGTGGAAGAGTGCAAGGGGTTGGACCATGTGGTTGGGGCCGGTGCCAGACTATTTTGCGCCTTAGGCAAGACCAGCTACTTGCCCCCCCCAAAAAAAAACGACACAACATGAAACTGCTAAATTTCTTATTACTTAAGAATAAAGTTTGAAAAGCACCAATAGTAAAGGTAAAATAAATATAAACAAACTCTATTAAACAAATTAAAATTAACTGTATTGAACAAATATAAATTAACGAAAAAAAAATAAGGAGTTGTCACGTGAGTTTCAATTTCAGAAACATCAAAATTTCACTTAGCGTGCCTTATCCTTTGCAAATTTTCATCAAGCGTATATATATATATTGCCCAGGCCAATCCCCTGGTGGAGATAGGGGGTTCATTCGAACCCCGGTATCTCCAGGCATCTAGTGGGTCATGGAGGGTGTCAATCGAAAGGCCTGAGCATGGCCTTTCGAATGATACCCAACATGACCAGGTATAAAGTAAAAAAAATAAAAAATAAAATAAAAACATGTATTTTTTTGTGTGTGTAATTTTTATTTATTCAGCAATATTGTTCACATTGCAATTATAATGTGAACGATGATGCACTAATGATTTTTTCTATGGGGTGTGTTTGCTATAAATCACATAATTCCCCCCACAAAATGTAACAAGTCCCCATTTCTAATTTTTGTATAAGCACACCCCATAGAAAATATAACCGCAAATGCTCCTGTGCTAAAATGTGAAAAAAAAACACTTTACACACTGCAGATGATTAAAAATTCAATTTTTATTTTATTTTTTTCATAATATACAGCCAGGACAGGACGAATACATATAAAAATTATGTATTATGAATCTGCGGAGTCTGCCGGAAAGAACGATATCTAACATGTCGGTCATTTAACAAAATGTGGCTTCAAAATCGCCTTTAAACATGATGAGCGAAAGCGGTAAAAATGAGCTGAGCACACACAGAGGTGAAATGCAGCATATTAGAAGGTTTAGGAGGGAAATTAACACTTCTCAAATCTCAATCAGAAGCAGACACCACCCCACCCCCTCAGTATAGTCTACAATGTATCACATTGATTAGACCAGACTAAAAACACCTGTTATGCCGTTTGAAAAACACAGGTCATTTAGAGTTGAGAATCTTTGCACGTACACATTAGTTTTTAATTCAATATCTAATATATAGATTGCTTATAATATTCTGCAGTAAAGAATCTCTTTATTTCTAGATTTTTTAGTATTTTTTAAGCATTTTCTATACTTTTTCAAAAAAAAATTTTTTGCAAACTCGAACCGAACACATCCAAAAAGTTCAAAGTTTGTGAACTTTCGAACAACAAAAGTTCGGTTCGAACTCCGAACTGATCGGACCGAACAGTTCATCCCTAGTAGAGAGGGCTTCCTTATTATGTTTTGTTATGAGGAGAAGGGGGTAGAGAGGGCTTTATTAGTATGCTTTGTTATGAGGAGAAGGGGGTAGAGAGGGCTTTATTAGAATGCTTTGCTAGTGTACTGTGTGCGCAAAATAAAGGCCACAAAAATGTCCAACAAAGGTAATAATCACCAGGTCTTTCAAGAAATTTAATCTTGAATCCTTCCTAAATGATTTCAAATAGCCCCCATGGTACAGACTAAACCTAATCCCAGACCTGGACTATATAATTGAATACTTTCAGTCCAAGTTCCTGCAAATCTGGAATATCCATGCCCCACTGTGTAAAGTGCAAGTAAAAGGGGCCCATCTCCCCTGGGTTACAGCTGACCTCTTGCTAATGTACCAGTTTAGAGACTCACTTTGGTCAAATTTCAAGAGTACAGGTTCCATGAACGATCACTGTGAATACCGAAAATGGCGGAATGCATGCACAAAACAAACAAAATTGGCTAAAGCCCAATACTTCAATGAAAATCTAAGCAATAACATATCAAACCCTAGACATTTTTGGAAAATCATAAGAAACATACAATCACCACCCCCCTCCATTCCCAACCGGCTACTGTCAAAGTTAACAACCAAAACCTTCAACACCCCCTAGATGTAGCAAATGCCTTTAATAATTATTTTGTAGGATGCACCACCACCCTGATTTCTAAGCTAACGAATGACATGCATTCAGAAAGGTTACACGCAGGTCAGGCCCAACCAACTGTGCAAAGCCCCTGTATCAGAGAGAAATTCAGCTTTAGACCAGTGCTTGTCAGTGTCGTTCCTAAACTTCTCCGTAATCAAAAACTGAAACACCAGTCTGGACCTGATCAAATCCCGGCAATGCTGCTGAAAATCAGTGCACCAGCAATTGTGAATCCTGTCACAACCCTAATCAATGAATCAATGGCGACTGGATACATACCCAAACTCTGGAAGACTGCAAGGGTAGTACCTATCCATAAAAAGTGGTGACAATACTTTGGTATCCAACTACTGCCCAATATCATTGCTCCCTATAATGTCAAAAATTCAGGGAAAATGTGACTACACTCAATTACGTGATTATTATCAGTATTGGAACTATTTAACCCCAGAACATTTGTGAATTGAGGTGATTTTCTGGGTCTTGTCACTGTGCCAGCAAGTCTTTTTGTGTCTCATTTCTACCAAATATCAGGGAATTTAGGTGATGTGTGTCTTGTCACTGTGCCAGCAATTTTTTGGGGGGTTTACAACTTTCTTTAAAAACATTTGTGAATTGAAGTGATCTTCTGGGTCTTGTCACTGTGTCAGCAAGTCTTTTTGGGTCTCATTTCTACCAAATATCAGGGAATTTATGTGATGTGTGTCTTGTCACTGTGCCAGCAAGTTTTTTTGGGGTTTACAACTTTCTTTAAAACATTTGTGAATTGAGGTGATCTTCTGGGTCTTGTGACTGTGCCAGCAAATCTTTTTGGGGCTCACCAATTTCTTTAAAACATTTGTGAATTAAGGTGATCTGTGTCTCGTCACACAACCAGCACCACGCTGTATTTTGGGGCTCACTAATTTCTACAAAACATTTGTGAATTGAGGTGATCTGTGTCTTGTCACACAACCAGTACCACACATTATTTTGGGGCTCACTAATTTCTACAAAACATTTGTGAATTGAGGTGATCTTCTGTGTCTCGTCACACAGAAAGCAAGTTTTTTTGGGGCTCACTAATTTCTTTAAAACATTTGTGAATTGAGGTGATCTGTGTCTCGTCACTGGCTGCCTGCTATCTCACTGTCACTGTCACTCTCACTGTCTCACTGAGTTATACCAGAGTTCTTTAAATCTTTATACCAGAGTTGAATCAGAGTTCTGTATATAATAATCTATAAATCACTCACCATGTCTGAAAGAACAAAAAGGACAGGCAGACGCTCCCAGACACAGATAAGAGGGCAAGCAGCCCCTGTGTCGGGAGGCTGTGTCTCTGGTCGTGGTGGACGTGGTGCATCCTCTGCAGGGGCACGCTTGTCCTTTCTAACTGATGCTGGCCGTCTTAAGCAGCAGCAACATATAGAGGACTTGGTGAATTGGCTAACCAGGCCATCCTCATCCTCTTCATCCTCTGCCAGCCAGGCTTCTATTGCTTTACAGTCCACCTCAGCTGCCAAAGCATCTAATGCAGCCTCCATGTCCACAGCTACTCCTGCTGTAGCCTCGCTATCACACACACAGAGGAGTCAGCTGAATTGTTTGACTACAATGAGAGTGACATGCTTTTTGAGGATGCGCAGGAAGTACAGTGCTCTGTTTCAATATCTGAGGTTGAGCAAGGGAGTATAATCAACCTAGAGGAAGGGGGTGCCAGTGATGACACACAAATAACTGGCACTCATGTTGCCCCAGCAGCTGCAGCATACTGCCAAGTTGGCTCCAGTGACGAGGAGATAGGGGGTGAAGATGACATTGATGATGAGGTCACTGACTCCACTTGGGTGCCAGATCAAACTGAGGAAGCAAGTGAGGAGGAGGGGGAGGAGGCACAGCAAACACGAGGCACAACATCCTCTGTGACCAACCGTAGCACTAGCCAGTCCAAAGCATCACATGTCAGAGCTGCTCCGGTGCAGAGCACTGTTGTCTCAAAGAACACATGCAATAACTCTGCTGTCTGGGAGTTCTTTAAGAAATGTGCAGCAGACCCCACCGTTGCTATTTGTAATCTATGTCAGATGAGGCTGAAGCGTGGGATAAACACCGGACATTTGGGTACCACGTGCTTGAGGCGACATATGAACAAGTGCCACACATCCCTTTGGCGCAAAACTTTGCGTAGGTCCTCCTCATCTGTCTCTACCCAAACTGTATGTCCTGCCATGTCATTGCCTACAACCTCCACCGACAGGGATGATGCTACAGTAATGGATGTACCAGCAGGTCCTTCCTCACAATGTGACATCATCACAGTAGCTGAAGATTTTACAAAGTCAGATTACATTGCCGCAGCTGGTGCATCGAAAGAAAAAATATAGTCCCAACCCTCCCCAAACACAGCGTCTAAATGCGAGTTTAGCAAAATTACTCGCATTGCAGCTGCTGCCTTTCCAGCTGGTGGACTTGGTTCCCTTCCGTGAATTTAATGAATGTGCTGTACCACAGTGGCAGATTCCAAAAAGCCATTAATTTTCACGCAAGGCCATTCCAGCACTATACCAGCACGTGGAAGACAATGTTATCCAGTCATTAGGAAAGGCAGTCAGCAGCAAGGTGCATGTGACTTTAGACACGTGGTCCAGCAAGCATGGACAGGGTCATTACATTTCCTTCACGGCACACTGGGTAACTCTGATTGCAGCTGGGAGGGATCCAAGACGGGGCTCTGTGCTGGAGCTTGTTCATCCACCACGCCTCCAGAAAGCTGCTTGTATGAGGTCTTTCTGCTCCACCACCACCACCTCTTCCTCCTCCTCCTTCTCTGTCTCTGGTGAAGTGGCAGTTAAACCGACGCCTGACAGGGTCTACGCAATGGCTCAAGCAAAAAGATGCCATACTGTGCTTGAGCTGGTTTGTTTAGGGGACAGGAGCCACACCGGGTCAGAAATTTTGTCAGCTCTGCAGGGGCAGGTGCAGAGATGGTTAACACCACGCCAGCTTGAGCTGGGAATGATCGTCTGCGATAACGGCAGCAACCTTCTCTCCGCCCTACGCAAGGGTAAATTGACGCATGTACCATGCCTAGCACACGTCCTAAATCTGGTGGTACAGCGTTTCCTAGCCAAGAACCCAGGGCTGCCAGAGCTTCTCATCCAGGCCAGAAAAGTCTGCAGCCACTTCAGATGGTCATTCCCAACAAGCGTTCGCCTGGCAGAATTTCAAAGAGAATTCCACCTTCCCACAAATCGTCTGATCTGTGACATGCCACCAGGTGGAACTCGACATTAGCAATGCTGCAGCGTCTGCACAAGCAGCAGAGGGCCATCAACGAGTACCTGTGTGAGTATGGCACAAGGACAGGTTCAGGTCAACTTGGTTTCCCCCCCCCGCAGTTGCTGATGATCAAGGATGCATGCACTGTACTGTCACCATTTGAGAAGGCAACGAGGATGGTGAGCAGGGACAGTGCATGCATCAGTGACACAATTCCTTTAGTGTTACTGCTGTAGCACACTCTGCGGGGAATTATAGATGTGGCTCTAGAGGCAGAGCAGCAGGAGGAAGAGGAGGCCTTCCCTAGCTCTCAAGGCCCCAGTCTTTCCGCAGACAGCATTCCAGCGGGTCCTACTCAGATCAGACAGGAGGAGGATGAGGAGGAGGAGGACTATTTAAGTAGTGGGGGCATTGAAGGTGGGGATTCCTCAAGGGAGGGTTTTGTGTGCCCAGAAACAGAAGGGCTTGTGCGTGGCTGGGAGGAGGAAGTGCACGATATGGTCATCCTCATTGACCAGGAAGACTCGGCAGCTAATGCCACCTCCAACCTACGCTGCATGGGCTCCCTAATGATGCAAAGCCTGCTAAAGGACCCCAGGATTCGTGCTATCAAGGAGAGGGATCATTACTATTTGGCAACCCTTCTTGATCCACGATACAAGGGGAAAGTTGCAGAGCTCATCCTGCCCACACAGAGGGAGCACAGGATGAAAAAACTTGAGGACGCTCTAAAGCGACACTTGTGTAACACCTTTCCAGGCACTGGTAGATTACCAAGTGCTGAGACACGTGCTTCTGAGGCTGCGGGTGATCAGAGGAATAGCGGTGAATGCCAGGGCCGCTTGACTGTTGCTTTTTTAATTTTTTTTAGTCCACGACGCCCAAGGACGTCAAATCTAGGCACCCATTGCCAGCGTCTTTACCATAAGGTGCAGGACTACCTAGGGGCAAGGGCAAACCTGGATACCTTTCCAGCAGATGATCCACTGGCTTACTGGGTGTTGAGATTGGATCACTGGCCAGAATTTAGCCAATATGCTATGCAGCTACTAGTTTGCCCTTCATCTAGCGTGCTTTCCGAAAGGAAATTCAGTGCCGCTGGAGGTTTTGTCACAGACAAAAGAGTGCGTCTGTCCACCGACTCTGTAGACTGGCTGACATTTATAAAAATGAATCAGTCCTGGATCAGCAGCTGTCAATCCCCTGATGCTGAAGTTATGGAATAGATAGGGGATGTCCTCTTCTGCATTCACAAAACCTCCAGCACTGAACTCTTCCACAATACCACAAAAGGGTTACGGTGTAAAGGCACTTGCTGCCATGAAAGGCACAATATTTGGCTGCACTGACGCCTGTGCCAGATTTTTATAATTTAAATTTTTTGAACCGCAGGGTCCAACCATGCACTCTTCCACAATACCACAGAGGGGTTACTGTATGATGATACTTGCTGGCCTGGCATTAAAGGCACAATATCTGTGAGCACTGACGCCCATTAACAGATAAAAAAAACACTTTTCAATATAGAACCACATGGTCCACCCCTGCACTCTTCCACAATACCACAGAGGGGTTAGGCTAGGGTCAGATGAGCGCATTTTCTACGGACTGTGCGTCCGTGCAGTACGGATGTACTTACTGACTGATGACAAGGTAGTGGCTACACAGTCTGTTTTTTTCACTGACGTATTTTTTGACTGATGTAGCAGGGAAAATATATTACAATGAAAAAACATTCTGTCCGTCAAAAATGCTGGAAGTATAAATGCAGTCCGTCTGACCTTGTTGCATCACTCACACACAAAGTTATGCGGACGTTGTGGACGTGGCGCACTCTGCACGTCCGTTCTAGCAGTATTACTTACTTGCCTAACCTGCATCCGTTTGCAGCGTCCGTCAGCCCCCACACTTCTGTGCAGATGTATTTCATGTGTGGGGCTCCATTTAACACAATTGTATGCTATCACGGACGTATTTATGTGAGGGCAACACGGACGTTAACACTGTGTACGTCTGACCCCAGTATGATGATACTTGCTGCCCTGGCAGTCTTGCACCAAAGGCAGAATATCTGGGTGCACTGACACCTTAACCAGATGCATATCTTTTTAATATAGGACCGCAAGGCTCACCCCTGCACTCTTCCACAATAACACAGAGGGGTTACTGTATGATGATACTTGCTGGCCTGGCATTAAAGGCACAATATCTGGGTCCACTGATGCCCATTACCAGATGTGGTGGGATGGAAGTCCGCCTGCGGTCCTGCTCTATCTGACCCCCCCTTTGATGGCGTCCGGCCCGACTACCGAGTGGCACGGCACTCGGCGTCTCGAGCGGCCTGGAGGATGAAATGGCGTTGGTCCAGAGAGATGGTGCGGTGTTGCCTTGGGGATCCCGTTCCTGGGTTGAGTGGTGATGCAGGAGATCGCTGAGTGTCTCCTGCAATAGTGATTGTAGCTCAGAAATGAAAACACCAGATGCGGCTGTATGCTTTAAAACAGTGAACTGAATTTTATGGATTTCAACAGGGTCATTAATACAACTTCACACAAACAGATTACCAACTCCCCACCCACACAACCAGCACTGATTGGCTCCTTTCCCAGCCTCCTGTTCCCTATCAGGTCCCTATCAGCCTTCCCATTGTTCAGGGATTAGGCAGATGAGGTATTGGAAAAGCCTCCAATCAGCTGGCTTGCTGTATCCTCCATCTTGGGGCATGAGATCCTTTGTTCTGTGAAACCATGCTGGGATGAGCAAAATGGCGACGGGAAAAAACACATACAAACGGTTTCTTTCATACTTTTACAGTCACATCATACAGGGTACATTTTCACTACACTACACCAATAAAACCACATCTAGCAATAAAATAAGAGGTCCATAGGCTCACACGCAAAACCAAAGCGAAAACAGGAAAAATGGTCTTTAGAAAGGGTTCAGTCTTTAGTCCTGTGGCTCGCTGAAAAGAGCTCTCATGTCCGTTCCATGACATTTCTCCCCCCTTCTAGAGTCCGACGGACACGGTTGGACCCACACGGGTCGACTCAGGGAAGTCAGAGTAGTCTTTGTGGCCCATAAACTGTGGGAAGGAGGTGAGCCACCAGGCTTCTCCATTTCTCCTTGCGGCAGTGCCTGGCGTGTTGGGGGTACAAGTCTTTGGGGTTACCCCCTCCAGAATAAGGGTCCTGTGGTTGGGGAGTGGTACCGCCTGTACCACCTCCGGAGGTATCGCGCTCCCGGGAAAAATGGGTGCTAAATGCACACGCGCCTGAGTGCCCTGGTCAGCCGTTGGAAAAAACAGTGGCTGCATGGGGCCTCCGGGCCAAAGGGGTGTGGAGATGGGCAGAGTTGAAACAGGCTCTGCCCCATTGCCAGCACGTCGGCTGGGGGGTTCAAGGCCGAGGAAGGGTCCCCAGGCAGGAGAATGGCGTCCTCCATCTCCGGTGGGGTCAGTGGCTGCAGACTAAGCAGCCCGAGTGTATCCTCTTTCCGTTCCCAGAGGCAGGCGGTGAAGGTTGGGCAAAGGCCGGTGGCACTCGGTCCGGTTGACAGCTCTTCTGCTGGGGAAACGGGCGCAGGAACGACATCCAGGTGGTTGGATGGGGTCAATGGCTGCGGGGTAAGCAGCTCAGGGAAATCCTCCTTCTGCTCCTCGGGACAGATGAGGGAGGGTGGGCAGAGGCCAGAGGCACTCTGTCCCGTTGCCAGCTCTTCTGCTGGGTAAGTGGGTGTGGGAACAAAGTCCAGGGGGTCGGATGGGGTCAACGGCTGCGGGATAAGCAGCTCGGGTAAATCCTCCTTCTGCTCCTCAGGTCAGATGATGGAGGGTGGGCAGAGGCCAGCGGCACTCGGCCCCGTTGCTAGCTCTTCTGCTGGGGAAGCGGGCGCAGGAACGATGTCCAGGCGGTTGGATGGGGTCAATGGCTGCGGGGTAAGCAGCTCAGGGAAATCCTCCTTCTGCTCCTCAGGACAGATGAGGGAGGGTGGGCAGAGGCCAGCAGCACTCTGCCCCATTGCCAGCTCTTCTGCTGGGTAAGCGGACACTGGCACAGTGTCTTCTTGCGGGGGCGGGAGGATAACTTCCTCTCTGGGCCACTCGGACCCTTTAAGTGGCCCATTCTGGTCGCTTGGCACCTGCCGTGCTTCTTTCGACCTGGCCGGCTCATCTACTGTGGTCCCGACGGGGACCCATGGGAGCATCTCGGGCTCCAATACTTCCGTGTCACTTGGACTGTCTGCTTCTTCGGCCAGACAGTCCCAGGTCATGGGGCTTAGGCCTGACTACGGAGCGTCGTCCAACAACCTTCTGTAGGCCTTCTCAAGCTCCCATTCGCGCTCTACCTGGAACTCCAGTTCCTCTATCTCGAAGTCCTTGTTCTCATATGAGAGTTCCTCTTCCTGGCGTTCCAGTATCTCCTCCAACCGCCACTCCGACTCTTCTCCAAACCCGGGGTCGTTGGCCATCCTTTCGTATAGCAGCCCTGTGCCGCCATAGTGGAGGCCTGCGGTGGAGGCGCCGTCGATGGTGTGGGGTAGCAGGGGGCCTATTAACCACTGGGACGCCCGGTAAGCGGCGTCCAGTGCGATCTCCTGCTGAACCAGGTATTGGAGCTCTGTCTCCCACGCCTCTGGGGGTCGGCCTTTCAGGAATGCTGCTCTGGCATTGTACTGCACTTGGTAGATGGCAGCGTCGGAGGGAACATTGACACCATGGTAGTCCCTTTCATGATACAGTGCCTCGTACCAGAGTTCTTGGCGGATCTCGTCCCGCCACTCGGGCCCAGAGGGCTCAACTGTAGATCCATGATACCGATCCAGGCCCTCCTGTAGCCTTCTTGGGAATTCAGCCCTCGTGTCTGCAAGGGTGCTGGAACAGTGGCACCACCACTCAATTGGGGGTGTGGCGTCCTCGGATGCAGCTCCAGGCAGGCTGTAAGCCTCCATCCAAGGGTCGCTGAGATGTGCGGTTTCCTCAATTAAAACTCCAGGTGAGCTGTAAGTCTAAAAAGAAGTATCGCACTTCCTATGCCCAGCGCCACAGCTACTGGACCCCTGATGACTTTACCGCCAGACACAGATGTCTCCGGGAGGAGAGGCTCTTTTGACCGGATGGGGGCACCAGGTGGGGACTCCGGGTGCTGCCCACAGCCGTTTGACCACCGGCCTGGTAATGATCTCCCCGCTACTAGGGAAGACCTGCGGCTCCTCCTTGACGAACTGCGGGAGATCTGGAGAGCTGAGATGTGGATGCTGCGTATCTGTCTGGATATTTCTGATGTTGGCGATGCCGGAGGGCACCTTTTAAGTGGACGACCGAGTGCGGAGCCACACGGGCTCGAGGCTGCGGTTCTGCAGACGGATCCTGGGACACTATCGGGGGCTGTGGAGGGGGGAGGCCGGCGGTGCTACCTGAGGTACAGATGATGGCGCTTCCTTGGAAGCCAAAACCCCACGACGCTTACTGTCTGGACCCGGTTGTTGCAGGGAGCTCTGGTCGGCCCATAGGGGAGATGGCCCTGCAGCGCATTCTGTGCCATGGCAGAGATTATTTTCCCGTGGGGACGGCCTCCCTGCCTAACTGGATTCTCCTCTTGGCTGCTGGCGTGCCTCCCACTCTGGAGCCCTGCGGTGCTGTGCAGCTGCCTCAGGCCACTGAAGCTGATGGAGATGGCGTCTCGTGTGACTCCATGTTTCTGGACTCTGTTGGTGCCCTGTGCGTCCCTTTGAGTTTAGACACTGGTTGAGACATGTCCTCCCCCCCTGCTGCCCTCTAACACTACTGATTCTGGACTGTGACCTAAACCCCCCACTGCTGACACCCCCCACCGTGCTCTAGCTGAAAACCCCCCTTGATGTTTTACCACTGATTCTCATTTGTCTTTTAATTGTTGTCCCCCCCATGCACTCTTAAATGGTATAGTAGTTCTGCCTGCCGACTTATTGGGCTTAATGTTATGTGTCGGAGGGAGCACCGGGACTCCCCACCACCCCCCATTTTTTTTTATTTTTTTTTTAATCTTTTTATTTATTTTTTTGTGATGTGGGACATTGGGAAGAAGCCTGGGCGAGCCGTCAGGATGGCTACCTAGGCCCTGCCCGTCCTCTCGGCCCCAGGTCTCCCCGGCCTCGTGGCCTCTTCCATGGCCCTCGGTTCCCTTAGTGTTGCCGGGGTGAGCCAGGAATGCCATGATATACTTGGCAGTCCATTATCATCTTTTTTTTTTTTTTTTTTTATATATTTCCCCTGGTGCTCCCTCGGCGACCACCATCGCTGGATCAGCCCTCCTGCTGAGTTTTTGTACCCCCTTGTTATTGTTCCCCCCTCCCACATTTTATTTTTTTTGACGTTCCGCAGCTTCCCTTGTGACCCCACTTCCCCCCCTTACTTTGTGTGTGCTTTTTCTGTGAGTGTCACATCTGGCCCTGCGAGGCCATCTTGCTGGTTGGTCTGTGACCCTTTGTCTATTATAAAAATAAAAATCTTGAATAAGAAAAAAAAAAAAAAAGAAGTATCGCTGGGGGGTGTAGATTCCCTGGATGAAGCTCCAGTCGAGCTGTCAACCTCGAACCAGGGTTCTACAGGGTAGGGTTCAGGGGCAGGGTATTCAGTCCTTTTTGCTCGGAGCACCGCCATCCGCAGCTCGTGCTGACGGTCCTTCTCTTGCTCCTCTTCCTGCCGGATCTCCTGGATGGTGTTGTGTATAGCGGCTTCTGACGGGGTGGCTCTGAAGAGGGCTAGCCGCTGCCGCACTTTCCTTTGGAAGGGATCTTCTGGGACCAATGCCTGGGTGGGTGGTAAGGTTGGCATGCCCACGGCTCCCTGGTCCATTTCCTGCATTTCCTCGATCAGGGCGGCTTTACTTTTTGAGCCCGGGGTGCCTCCTTGGCTCTCCAGGATGCCCTGCAGGGTGTCTTTTTTGTAGTTGGCGTACCCTGCCATGCTGAGTGCTTTTTCTGGGGGTCCAAAGAGCTATCCCACCGCTGCCACCAGTGTGGCGGGATGGAAGTCCGCCTGCGGTCCTGCTCTATCTGACCCCCCCTTTGATGGCGTCCGGCCCGACTACCGAGTGGCACGGCACTCGGCGTCTCGAGCGGCCTGGAGGATGAAATGGCATTGTTCCGGCGTCTGGAGAGATGGTGCGGTGTTGCCTTGGGGATCCCGTTCCTGGGTTGAGTGGTGATGCAGGAGACCGCTGAGTGTCTCCTGCAATAGTGATTGTAGCTCTGAAA
Organism: Leptobrachium leishanense; assembly: GCA_009667805.1. Taxonomy (NCBI): domain Eukaryota; kingdom Metazoa; phylum Chordata; class Amphibia; order Anura; family Megophryidae; genus Leptobrachium; species Leptobrachium leishanense. Next base: position 532,572,539 of record CM019063.1, on the reverse strand, counting down.
TGAAGACACCAGACGCGGCTGTATGCTTTAAAACAGTGAACTGAATTTTATGGGTTTCAACAGGGTCATTTATACAACTTCACACAAACAGATTACCAACTCCCCCACCTCCACAACCAGCACTGATTGGCTCCTTTCCCAGCCTCCTGTTCCCTATCAGCTCCCTTTCAGCCTTCCCATTGTCCAGGGATTAGGCAGATGAGGTCTTGGAAAAGCCTCCAATCAGCTGGCTTGCTGTATCCTCCATCTTGGGGCATGAGATCCTTTGTTCTGTGAAACCATGCTGGGATGAGCAAAATGGCGATGGGGAAAAACACATACAAACGGTTTCTTTCATACTTTTACAGTCACATCATACAGGGTACATTTTCATTATATTACACCAATAAAACCACATCTAGCAATAAAATAAGAGGTCCAAAGGCTCACACGCAAAACGAAAACAGGAAAAATGGTCTTTAAAAAGGGTTCAGTCTTAAGTCCTGTGGCTCGCTGAAAAGAACTCTCATGTCCGTTCCGTGACACCAGATCAAAAATTTTTCAATAAAGGCCACATGGTCCACCCCTACATTCTTCCACAATACTACAGAGGGGTTACTGTATGATGATACTTGATGACCTGGCATTAAAGGCACGATATCTGGGTGCACTGATGCCCATTAGCAGATCAAAAACTTTTCAATATAAGACCACATGTTCCACCCCTGCACTCTTCCACCATACCACAGAGGGGTTACTGTATGATGATACTTGCTGCCCTTGCAGTCTGGCACCAAAGGCAGAATATCTGGGTGCACTGACGCCTTAACCAGATGCATATCTTTTTAATATAGGACCGCAAGGTTCACCCCTGCACTCTTCCACAATACTACAGAGGGGTTACTGTATGATGATACTTGATGGCCTGGCATTAAAGGCACAATATCTGGGTGCACTGACGCCCATTGCCAGATCAAAAACTTTTCAATATAGGACCACATGGTCCACCCCTGCACTCTTCCACCATACCACAGAGGGGTTACTGTATGATGATACTTGCTGGCCTGGCATTAAAGGCACAATATCTACGTGCACTGACGCCTTAACCAGATGCATATCTTTTTAATATAGGACCGCATTAGACATGTGCACAGCACAAAATTTCGTTTTGAACTAATGGATTAGTCCTAAAATGCAATTTATTTAGTTGCTAAAGAAATTCGTTTTCAGTTCTTTAGTATGAAAACTAATTTCGTTCATCCGAAAACCAGTGGATACAATTACTATTGTAGTGGCTCCTCAGAGGGCTGAGATTGCTACTTGTTACAGTATCTTTCACTCTCAGCACAATGTGGGCCATTTTACATAGTTGGTGCTAACTTAACCAGAGCTGTTGTAACCTTCCCAGAGCCATTATAGCCTATGGAGGTTTTCAGTTTACAACAGCTCTGGTTAAGTTAGCACCAACATTGTAATACTGCCCCGTGTCAGGCAAAGCTGTTACAGTAACTGACTGCTGCTCATCACAGCGCTCAGAGTTTCTGTAAAACTAGTAAATAATATTTTTATATATAAGAGGTTAGAACAATATTATTTCCTTGTTTTACTGAAACTCTGAGCGCTGTTACAGTCAGTTACTGTAACAGCTGAGCCTGATACATTGTATTGAGAGATAATATAACAAGCAGCCGATCTCAGCGCTCACAGCCACTGGATTTAAAGGGCTAAAAAAAAGGCTCCTCTCTGTATAATGTTTAGAACATCCTCCTGCATTAATTAATACCCCTCTTTGTATAATGTAGATAACATCCTCCTGCATTAATGTCCCTCTCTGTATAGAACATTCTCCTCAATTTATACCTTTCTCTGTATAATGTATATAACATCCTCCTGCATTAATACCCCTCTCTGTATAATGTATAGAACATACTCCTGCATTAATTAATGCCACGCTCTGTATAGAACATCCTACTGCATTGGTATGTGGAGGGTGCAGAACTTCGGATGTTGCGATGTTGCGATCTTCATTGCTGGTCTCCTTCACTCATCAATGTAATATCACAAAAAGGACTGAAACTAAAATGTAGTGCATTTTATTTTAGTTTCTTTCATTTTTTGTACTGAGCAGTTTCGTTTCTCTTGAGTCATACTAAAACTAAATTATCCCAAAATTCGGACTAAATCGTTTTAGTACTAAAACGAATGCACATGTCTAGACCGCATGGTCCACCCCTGCATTCTTCCACAATACCACAGAGGGGTTACTGTATGATAGTACTTGCATGCCTGGCACTAAAGGCACGATATCTGGGTGCACTGCCACTGACGCCTGTATCAGATTCATATCCTCAGAGGGGTTACGGTGTGACGGCACTGTTGCCGATGCTAAAAGCCCAATTTTAAAGCACCTATTGTTACTTTCATCCAAAGCCTGCTTAAGTTTCACAATAATTTAGCCAAAAAAATCACTAAACTTTTTCTGCGCGTCCTAAAATGTCTTTTCATACAGGCTGCCGCCCCAAGCAGTTGTTTATGGATAGATTAAAGGAAAAGCATTTACCTTCATACGAAACGTCATTTTTTTTGTTTCTTAAGTGTTTCTATACATCCTAGAAATCCGCCACTTCACAGGCAGGTTATGGGGACCTCCTAGGCACGATATCTGAAGGATTTTTTTTTATTATTTTTAACCCTTATTTCATGGAAAACTCACTGTCCCTTTAAAAACGTTTTTTTTTTTTACTTTTTGTCCTTGTTTCCTGTCCCCCAGGGCACTACCCGGACCCCCATACACCTTTTATGGCAAATATGTAGCATATATGCCCTCTTGGAGGGCACTCTAAAAAAAACGAATTTTCAGCCCCATTGACTTGCATGGGGGTTTGGGTTCGGGTTCGGTCCCGAACAAATGGGAAGTTCGGGTTCGGGCTCAAACTGAACTCGGGGAGTGTTCGGCTCATCCCTAATTACAACTTCCCATCTATGTGTCAGGACAAGATCAAATAACAAGCTGACCACAGTCACTGCTCTCAAATATCTAGGTATGTGGTTAGACCCAAATCTATCCTTTGGCCCCACATCAAAAAACTGTCATCTAAACTTTACCCCAAACTAGGTGCCCTGTAGAGAAACAATCCTGCCTGAACCCCGCGGTAAGAAAGCAGATTGTACAACAAATGCTTATGCCGAATATTGAATACGGAGATGTAGTGTATGCAACTGCCCTGCAAGCGCACCTTCATAAACTTACTACAATGTATAATTCATTCTGCCGCTTTGTGCTACAATGTAACTACACAACCCTCCATTGTGATATGTTAAAAGAGCTAAACTGGCCGTCGCTGGAATCTAGATGCACCTTCACCTTTCCGACCTGGTGGTTAAGAGCTTTTCTGGGAAGCTACCACCCTACCTGAAGAGACTACTTTGCCCAGCAGTACCCTCATCCTATAACCTCCGATCAAGGACCTGCACCTTATTTGCAATACCACAATACAAAAATAAAGTGGCTAGATCCTCATTTTCCTACAGAGTACCGCAAAGATGGAATAACCTCCCAGAAACCATCAAATCTTCCCCCAGTCTAAAGTCACTTAAGAGCTCCCTATTAACATAACTGGATATAGAAGGCACTTGTAAATATGTAGCATAGTGAATATATAGAGAATGCAGTTGTAAACATGTAACACAGTACCTACAGTATATACAGAATGCGCCTGTAAACATGTAACATAGTGACTATATACAGAATGCACCTATAAACATGTAACATAGTGACTATATTTATTTTCTGTTAATCTGTATATTTGTGCTATTTTTTATTATTTTTTATATCTTGCATTTATTACTTTGTATTTCTGTAACGACAGTAATAATTCAATGTTCTTTAACCCAGGAAATACTTGAAAACAAGAGAAATCTCAATGTATCCTTCCTGGTAAAATCCTTTATAAATAAATAAATTATGAGGAGAAGTGGGTAGAGAGGTCTTCTCTTTTTATGCTTTGTTATGAGGAGAAGGTAAGAACAGGATGCAATCACCCAGTACAGAACAAGATCTCCACTCACATGCCTTTATGGTAGACTGACAGGAAGAGCTGTTTGCAGAAGCAGGAAATAGGCTGGGCTAAACTAATTATTTGAGTTAGACAGGAAGAGTGAAATAATCCAATTTAATAAAAGCATAGGGGGAAAACAAATAAGGAATCTGATTCCATGACAGACACATTCATTTAATTTATTCATTGTGATGTCAGTTGATGTGACTGTGGCAGTGATTGGTGACTCCTTGACTCTTGAAGACTATCATACATATTGATTTTTAAAACTTAATATATAAAAGGAAAAGTCCTGACTGACTTATCAATGCTCAAACAATTTAAACTAGGAATGTGAAATTTTGACGGTAGGTTGTTTTTATGACATAGGCACCAATGAGGAAGGAATTTTGGAAATTCTGTCTCTAAGTGGGTTAAAAAGGTGTTTTTTAAACAGAATACCTATATCTCAAAAACCGAAGATGTTAAAGGACTCAAAATTGGTATTTACAATCTTTATGAAAAATAAAAAAATCATGTTTTACCATTTCCAAAAATCCAAGTGGGAAGTGAAAAAAGGGATTGAATATTTTAAACAGGATACCTATATCTCTAAAACAGAAGATGTTACAGATGTGAAAATTGGTATTTAGATTCATCTTGAAAAATACAAAAACACACATTTTATCATTTTCCAAAAATCCAGTGAGCGGGGATTAAAAAAGGGGAAGAATACTTTTATCAGTATACCTATATTTCAAAAACAAAAGATATTACAGGCGTTAAAATTTGTATTTACAATCTTCTTGAAAAATAAAAAAATTGTGGTTTACCATTTTCCAAAAATCCAAGTGGGGGAGGTAAAAATTAGGGGTGAATACTTTTAAACTGGATACCTATATCTAAAAAAACGGAAGATGTTATAGACGGGAAAATTGGTATTTTGATTCTACATGAAAAATCTATCAGGGTTATTCAAAGAGATCCACATTTTGGCAGAATGGTTACTGAACACTGAAATTCAGCGTATGCTTACCTTTCCTGGCCATTTGGCTATCCAGAGAGCAGGCAGTTTGCAAATATTGGTGAATTGCCTGCATATATGTTGCCTGTTCGTTGCCTGTTCTAGGGCAGTGAAATCCCCATAGAGAAGCAATGCTTCGTCTATTCAGAAAACAAAAACCAGCAATGAAAAGTTGCCGAATTGCCCTGCTGTTCGGTGGTTTCATGCAGCAGATGTAGTCAGGCGAATCCCATAGGCTTCAATGTTAGAAATACTCCCGTTTTAATTCAATAGCTAATAAACCGTTGAATATAATATTCTGCAGTATAAAGTGTATTTAGTTATACATTTTTTAAGGATCTTTTAGGCATTTTCTGGTATGTTTTTGGAAAAATGTTTTTTCTGATTTTTTTTCAATTGTTTTTTCTTTTTTTCTGTAACAGCTCTTTTATTATCATTCATTGGACCTTATATGTAAATTTCAGACATTTTCGTTCTGTAGTTTCTTTGCAAACAGCGTTTCACTTTTCAAACTTTTTTTTCACTCTATTCGTCTGCAGTGTTGGCTTTTTCCGGCGGCTGCTCTGCGCTCTGATCGGCGGCTGCTCAGGTTCCTCCAGCGTATTCGGCAGGGTTAATCCCACTGTTTTGCGGATTTTAGTGAGTGTTCGGCAGGTTGGCGTTCAGTGTTCGTTGGATTTGCGGTGGGTTATCCTTGGACTTCGAGGACCCTGTGGTGCTTGCTGATCACACCGCAGGGTCGCCGAAATAGGATTGCTGAATCGCGCCAAATTGAAGCGAACGAAAAGTCACCGAACATATGATGACTTTTCTATTCTCTTTGAATATCCCTTTATATACTGAATATATAAAAGTAAAAGTCCTGACTGACTGACTCATCAACACCCAGTTCAAGCTGTTCAATCCCTTAAAGACAACTGACGTAGATAGTACATCCTGGGGAAAATTCCCCTTATGTACCAAGGACGAACTATGTATGTCATGATCCTTCATCCCCCCCTTCCTATACTCACCTCTCTGTCTGGAGTCCCACACTGGAATGACATTGTTGAAGTCTGCCCAGCATTTTTATGTGCAAATCCGTTGTGTGACGTCATCGCCGTGCACGATGACATCACTTTCAGGCGCCCCCTGCGCTTTCAGGGTGACCCTGAAAGGAGAGGGGTCCTTTGGAGGGGGGCATTTGGACGCCTCTCCCTCTCAAACAGCCAGGGTTAGAAAAAAAGAAAGGTACCGCTGAAAAGGGCAGAGTCTGCCCTTTTCAGCGATGCCTCTCTTTAACGCTTTAGGCGCTAGATCACGATTCAAAACCGGAAGTGGATGACATCTTGGATGTGAGCCAAGCCTCCGGGTCATCCCCCACCCACTGACATTGTCGCCATATGTGCAATGACATCAGTCAACCAAATAACCCCCTAGTTGCCAAGTGGAGCTAGGGGGATCCTTTGGATCCCTGGATCTCTCAATCCGTGGAAGCTAAAGGATTATATCTGGTAACATTGGAAAGGCCTTTCAAATGATACCAAACATGACCAGGTTTGGTGCAAAAGAAAATTATTATTATTTTTTTTTTTTTTAAAAAGTGAGTTTTTTAGAAATAGGAAATCGTCTGGGGAAATAATAAAATAGGACTTCAATTGACATTTAAACATGATGAGCATAAAATGGTCGAAATTAGAATTGTGCATTTGTTTTAGTACTAAAACGATTTTTTCCAAAGTTTGGGATAATTTAGTTTGCGTATTGGCTCGAGATATACGAAACTGCCCGTCCAAAAAACAAAAGAAATGAAAGGAAAATGCACTACATTTTAGTTTCAGTTCTTTTTGTAATATTACATTGATGAGTGAAGGAGACCAGCAATGAGGAGTACAAAATCGCAAAGCTACAGAAAAAGTTTGTATGTGTAATCCTTCCCGACCCTTACCCGAAAATCTGAGAGTGATAGAGCTCCAGAATACTCACTCACAGTGCAGACAGCCAGCACAGGAGAGGAAACCTTCACTTAACCCTTGCATGTTTATGAGACAGATGAGATGATAACAGCAGCTGGAGAGTGAAAACATTCAAATAAATCACACTGAAAGCTAATGACAGAGGAGGGCTGGATAGTAAAAACCCCTTTATAACAAGCTGCGCTGGAAGAAGAGAGGGACTTTATAAAACGTGTGTTATCTCCCCTCCCGCTCTGCATAATAGGGGCTTAGGTCTGATACATTTTATATTATCCAGGATCACTATCCCCCTTTCCTCATCTATAATACACACTTTATATAAAGTCCCTCCCAGTGCTGCTTGTTATAAAGGGGTTTTATGCCTGATACATTTAGTATGCAGCTCTCACAGTTACTCTGTCATTACGAGCCTTCAGTGCAATTTATATGAATCTTTTCCCTGGAATTAAAGTGCTTTATTTTATAAATAAAAATAAATTGCACCTTTCATCTCTTCTCTGAGCTTTCAGACTGATTTATGTTAATATTTTCCCTCTCCCCTGCTTTTATAATCCTGTCTGTCTCCCCAACAGAGATACAAAGTTTAAGTAAAAGTTCCCTCTCTTGTGCTGGATAAGCATTGCATTCCAAAGTTCTGCACCCTCCACATGCCAATGAAGTAGGATGTTCTATACAGAGAGGGGCAGTAATTAATGCAAGAGGATGTCCCTCTCTGTATATAACACCCTACTGCATTAATATATACAGAGAGGGGTATAAATTGAGGAGGATGTTCTATACAGAAAGGGACATTAATTAATTCCAGAGGGTGTTCTATATATTATACAGAGAGGGGTATTAATGCAGTAGGATGTTCTATACATTATAAAGAGAGGGGTATTAATTAATGCAGGAGGATGTTCTATACATTTTACAGAGGGGGTATTAATTAATGCAGGAGGATGTTCTATACATTATACAGAGAGGAGCATTTTTTTTAGGTCACCCATTTAGACTGTGTGAAAGGAAATTCAGCCTAAAGCATAGGAAGGGTTATTTTACGGCGAGAACAATAAAGCTGTGGAATTCTCTGCCTGTTGAGGTGGTTGTGTCAGAGACTGTACAGACTTTTAAAAAATGACTGGATCACTTCCTGCAGACACAGAATATTAAGGGTTATAATATTTAATATGTGGGTAAAAGCTTCTTGATCCAAGGAGAAATCTGACTGCCATTCTGGAATCAAGAAGAAATGTTTCCCTAGTTTGTTGCATATTGGCGAGCATTTCAGACTGGGTTTTTTGCCTTCTTTTGGATCAACAGCATTAGGTGTTGTGTGAGAGGCTGAACCCGATGGACGCATTTATTTTTTTAGCCTATGTAACTATGTAAATTCAGTGGCTGTGAGCGCTGAGATTGACTGCTTGTTACATTATCTCTCGGTGCAATGTATCAGGCTCAGCTGTTACAGAAAGTGACTGCTGCTCATCACAACGCTCAGAGTTTCAGTAAAACAAGGAAATAATATTGTTATAACCTCTTATATATAAAAAATATTATTTACTAGTTTTACTGAAACTCTGAGCGCTGTGATGAGCAGCAATCAGTTACTGTAACAGCTGAGCCTGATACATTGTGCTGTGTGAGTGAGAGATACTGTAACAAGCAGCCGATCTCAGCCCTCTGAGGAGCCACCACTACAATATTAATTGTATCCACTGGTTTTCGGATGAATGAAATTTGTTTTCATACTAAAGAACAGAAAATGAATTTCTTTAGCAACAAAATAAATTGTGTTTTAGGACGAATCCATTCATACAAAACAAAATGTTGTGCTGTGCACATGTCTAGTCGAAATGAGCTCAACGCACAGAGGTGAAATGGCTCAGCATTGTAGAGGTTAAAAAGCAAATTTCTAATCTCAGGACAAATTTTCAAAATTATTTAGCCAGGGTCTTTTTTGGCGGTTGTGGATTTTGGGGATTACATTTTGAATTTTCTTTTTCATTTTTTCATCATATTTCATTATTTTTTATAGTAAATTACACAATATGATGGTAATAATGGTATCTTCAGAAAGTCCATTTAATGGTGAGAAAACCAGTATATAATGTGTGTGGGTTCCATGAACGAAAAAGAGGAAGATTAGACCTAAACACAAACAGCACAGAAACCTAAAAACTAAGGAAGGACTTTTGGAAATTCTACCCCTAAGGTGGTGATAAAGGGGTTTAATATTTGAAACAGGGTACCTATATCTCAAAAACCAAAGATGTTACAGGTGTGAAAATTTGCATTTAAGATCTTCTTGAATAAAAAAATACGTGTTTTACTATTTTCCAAATATCCAAGGGGGGGACTGAAAAAAGAGGATGAATACTTTTATACAGGATACATATATCTTAAAAACAGAAGATGTCACAGACGTTAAAATTGGTATTTTGATTCTCCATGAAAAATGAAAAAATATGTAATTTACCACTTTCTTAAGGGGTTTGAATACTTTACAAACCGCAGATGTTACAGGTGTGAAAATTGGTATTTACAATATTCTCGAAACCTAAAAAAACACTTTTACCATCTTCCAAAAATCCAACTGGGGTGATGAAAATGATGGGGTGAATATTTTACACATGATACATACATCTCAAAAAACGGAGATGCTACAGGTTTTAAAATTGGTATTTTGATTCCTCATGAAAAATTGAAAAAACATGCATTTTACCGTTTTATGAAAATCCAGTGAGGGGGGTGAAAAGTGGGGGTTAATACTTTTTTTAGTATACCTATATTTTAAAAAAAGATGTTACAAGTGGGAAAACTGATATTTACAATCATCTTGAAAAATAAAATACACATGTTTTTTCATTACTCCAAAAATCTAAGTGGGGGTGAAAAAAGGGGGTGATTACTTTTAAACACTTTTGTACCAGCTGGGTGGAGTAGAGGTAATGTCACCGCTCTGCATGGAGAGAGCCTGTGGAGTCATGGGTTCGATCCCAGCGAGCAACCTCTCCAGTAAGTGTCCTTGGGCGAGACACCTACATACTAGCCACCCAGGACATACTTGAAAACGAGAGAAATCTCAATGTATCCTTCCTGGTAAAATCCTTTCACGAAAAAAAAAAAAAAAAAACAGGACAGCTATATCTCAGAAACAGAAAATGTTGCAGGCTTCAAAATTGGTATAGTGATTCCTCATGAAAAATAAAATAAAAATAACATATCTTTTACTATTTTCAAAAAATCCAAGTGGGGGTGAAAAAGGTGGGGTGAATATTTTAAACAAGATGCTTATATAACAAAAACTATAGATGTTAAATGTGTTAAAATTGGTATTTATAATCTACTTGAAAAAAAAAAAACACGTTATACCATTTCCAAAAATTTAAGTAAGGGGAGGTAAAAAAGGGGGTGAATACTTTAATCAGTAAAGCTATATTTAAAAAAAAACAAAGATGTTAAAGGCTTAAAATTGGTATTTACAATATTCGTGAAAAAAATCAAACATGTGTTTTACCATCTTCTGAAAATCCCGTGAGGGGGGGTTAAAAATGGGTGTTAATTCTTTAGTCAGTGTATCTATATCTCAAAAACAGAAGATGTTTACAGACCTGAAAATTGGCATATTGATTTGTCTTGAAAAAAAACAAAATACATATTTTATCATTTTTCAAAAATCCAGTGAGGGGATGAAAAAGGGGTGAATACTTTTATTAGTATACCTATATTTCAAAAACCAAACATGTTACAGAAGTTAAAATTGGTATTTACAATTTTCTTGAAAAATAAAAAGCGTGTTTTATCGTTTTCCAAAATTCCAAGTGGGTGGGTTGAACATCTTGAATTCAACTTCTTTTTTACCCAATATGCCCTGACTAACGTTAGCAATAAATATTACTTATTACTTTAACCCTTTCGCTGCTGAGGCTTTTCCCGCCCCTGTGCTGAGGTCATTTTTACTGGTTTTGCTCATCATGTTTAAACGTGTTTTGAATGCTTATTTTAGTATATGACCCAGACATATTATATATCGTTCTTTCCGTCAGACTCGGCAGATTCAGAATATGTCATTATTATATGTATACGTCATGTCATGTCTGTATATTATAACAAAAAATGCAATAAAATATGATTTTTCAATAATTTACAATGTGTAAAGTTTTTTTTTTCACGTTTTAACATGCGAGCAATTGCGGTTATATTTTGTATGGGGTGCGCTTGTTAAAAAAATTAGAGATGGGGTCTCGTTACATTTTTTTGGGGGGAAAATTACACGATTTTTAACAAACGTACCGCATACAAAAATCGTTAGTGCAGCATCATTGTTCACATTATAATTGAAATGGGAACAATATTGCTGCATTAACAAACCAAAAAAAAGAAAAAAAACTTGTTTATTATTTTTTATTTTTTTATTTTTTCTATAATTTATTTTTTAAATATATATATTTTTTTTTTACTTTATTTTATTTTTTACAAACTTTTTCACTTTCATGTTTGGTATCGTTGGAACGGCCATGCTCTGGCCGATCCAACAATACCAAACTTTAACCCCTAGCTGCCACGGATCGGGAGATAGGGAGTTCATTGGAACCCCTTATCTCCACCATTGGTGGCAGCTAGGGGTTAACTCCAGGACTGGTGTCATCGTGCTATGCACGATGACGCCAGTCCTCAGGGGGAGTTCCCGGAGGCTTGGCCGACATCCAAGATGTCGGCCAGCTCCGGGAAAGGATCACGAACCGGCGCTTTTCAGCGCCGATTCGTGATCCGGCTCCCCAGGGGTTAATGCCAGGTACCATTTGGAAGGGCAGGCTGTGCCCTTCCAAACGGTGCCTGGGTTAACCCCCGCAACACCGCCGATCGGGAGGGAGAGAGGTCCGAAGGACCTCCCCCCCTCCCTTTCAGGCGCCTCCTCCGCACATGCGGGGGGGGCGCCTGAATTAGGTGTCATCGCGCCCCCGCGATGACACCTAATTAGCCCGGCGGCGGTTCCGGATGCTGGGCTGACATCAAGGATGTCAGCCCGCACCGGGGGGGCCAGCGATCGGCCGGAACCCGGCCGAACGCTGACCCCAAAGGCTGGACGCGCTCAGCGCGTCCACCGCATGGAACGTGACATGCGGTTGGACGCGCTGAGCGCGTCCACCGCAGCGAAGTGGTTAAAACATCAACCTGTAAATAGTTTTTGTACAGTTTGGACAAAATACTCTTGCTTCTCTTAAATACAATTGAAACAAATCCAAAAATCAACGCGAGCAAAGCCGTGGGCAAAAGCTAGTTATGCATATATGTGCAAAGCTGTAAAGTCTAGGAAAAGGTATTTTTAATGCTCTAAAATATTTAAAAGTCATTATTTTGTTCTGATTAAGTCCAATGTCTTTGAACGTGTTGTATCCCGATATGTCACATACATTACCCGTCTCATTGGATATCTCCCCCTCAGAGCATGGGATGCAGTCATAGCAGCAGCCTTGATATCCCTCTTGGGGGGCTTTTCTGTATCCTGGGAGGCAACGCTCTGAGCATCTCGAATGTGGAATCTAGCAAGAAAATAATCTTATAAAGGTCGCTAACGGTTTCCATTGGGCGAATATATCTACTGAGAATGATAGAAACATAGAAACATAGAAAAATGTGGGCAGATAAGAACCTTTCGGCCCATCTAGTCTGCCCAATTACATGGATACTTTACCTGGATTTATCTTTTGTTTAGGATATAAAAAATAAAAAGCGTGTTTTATCGTTTTCCAAAAATCCAAAAATCCAATTATGTTGATCACTCCAGGTCGAAAAGCCTGGACGAAGCGAAAGCTTTTCTTTCATGTGAACCAGGTTTATAAGTGTTACAGTTATAATGGGGAAAGAATAAAACCCAACCGGCTTGGCTAGAGTTAAGACTTTTAACATCTCCATTGTATGTAGATTTATGTCATTAGTGCTGAGGATTAGACAAGTGCAATTCGTTTTGTCCCACATTCAAATTCAGATGAAAATCACCATTTTCATATTTCGGGAGCATTTCCGAAAATGAAAAATCGACCAGCCGAATTTTGGACCAATCCAAAATTTCGCATTGATATCTATATAATAAAACCGTTTTAAAGTCCGTCGCCGTCAACTTACTTGCACATTGCGCATGTCTGAAGAGGAATCTGCCGGCCGGCCTGCGCGAGGGGAGAAAATCCTGTCCGTTGGTGGGAAGGCTGTGTGATGAGGAAGCTCAGAGCGAAAGGGCCGGCCCACAGCCAATAGATACAGTGTGTGCAGCTAACTCCTCCCCTGACTCAGCACTTCCTCCTCTCCGTGTCCCTCTCCATGTGAGTCTCTCTCCTCACTGCGCGCAGCTCCCACCTCCTGCAAACACACACACACACACTCCATCTCCTGCAACCCCTCCACACACCACCTCCTGTAAACCCCCCACCATCTCCTGCAAACCTCACACCACCACCTCCTGTAAACCTCACACCACCACCTCCTGCAAACCTCCCCACACCACCTCCTGCAAACATCCCCACACCACCTCCTGCAAACCACTACACACAGAACCTCCTGCAAACCCGCCACACCACCTGCTGCAAACCTCCCCATACCACCTCATGCAAACCTCCCCACAAACCACCTCCTGCAACCACCACCATGCCATATCCTGCAAACCTCCCCATGCCATATCCTGCAAACCCACACCATCTCCTGCAAACCCCCACGCACAACCTCCTGCAAACCTCCCCACCACCTCCTGCAAACCTCCCCACCACCTCCTGCAAACCCCACACCACCTCCTGCAAACATCCCCACCACCTCCTGAAAACCTCCTGCAAACCCACCACCTCCTGCAAACCTCCCCACACCACCTCCTGCAAACCCCTACACACAGCACCTCCTGCAAATCTCCCCGCACCAACTCTTGCAAACCCGCCACACCACCTGCTGCAAACCTCCCCACACCACCTCATGCAAACCTCCCCACAAACCACCTCCTGCAACCACCACCACGCCATATCCTGCAAACCTCCCCATGCCATATCCTGCAAACCCACACATCTCCTGCAAACCCCCCACGCACAACCTCCTGCAAACCCACACCACCTCCTGCAAACCTCCCCACCACCTCCTGCAAACTTCCTCACCACCTCCTGCAAACCTACCCACACCACCACCTGCAAACCTCCCCACCACCTCCTCACACACCTCCTGCAAACCCACACCTCCTGCAAACCTCCTCACACCACCTCCTGCAAACTCCACACCTCCTGCAAACCCCACACATACACGCATGCACCTCCTGCAACCCTCCACACACGCACCTCCTGCAACCCTCCACACACGCACCTCCTGCAACCCCCCACACACACACCTCTTGCAACCCCCACACATGCACCTCCTGCAACCCCCCACACACGCACCTCCTGCAACCCCCCACACACGCACCTCCTGCAACCTCCCCCACGCACCTCCTGCAACACCCCACACGCACCTCCTGCCCCCACACATGCACATGCAACCCCCCCACACACACACGCACCTCCTGTAACCCCACATACACGCATCTCCTGCAACCCCCCCACACGCACTTCCTGCAACCCCCATCCACACTTCCTTCAACCCCCATCCACACTTCCTGCAACCCCCATCCACACTTCCTGCAACCCCATCCACACTTCCTCCAACCCCCATCCACACTTCCTGCAACCCCCATCCACACTTTCTGCAACCCCCATCCACACTTCCTGCAACCCCCACACACACTTCCTGCAACCCCCATCCACACTTCCTGCAACCCCCACCCACACGCACTTCCTGCAACCCCCCCACCCCACACACACCTCCTGGAACCCCCCACACACGCACCTCCTGGAACCCCCCACACACGCACCTCCTGCAACCCCCACACACGCACCTTTTGCAACCCCCCACACACGCACCTTTTGCAACCCCCCACACACGCACCTCCTGCAACCCCCCCACACGCACCTCCTGCAACCCCCCCACACATGCACCTCCTACAACCCTCCCACGCACACGCACCTCCTGGAACCCCCCACACACAAGCACCTCCTGGAACCCCACAAACAAGCACCTCCTGCAACCCCACACGCACCTCCTGCAACCCCCCACACATGCACCTCCTACAACCCCCCCACACACCATCACCTCCTGCAATCCCACGCACCCCCTGCAACCCCCACGCACATGCACCTCCTGCAACCTCACCGCACACGCAACACCTCCTCACACACACCACCTGCAAACCCCCATACACACCTCCTGCAACACCTCCTCACACACATCACCTTCTGCACCCCCACTGCCCCGTTAGCACCTTCTGCTCCTCCCACTGCCCCACAACCCCCATATCACCTTCTGCACCCCCACTGTCCCTGCAACACCCGATACAACCTTCTGTCCCCCTACTGCCTCCGATACCACCTTCTGCACCCCCACTGCCCCTGCAGCCCCCCAATACCACCTTCCATGCCTCCACTGCCCTCAAAACCCCCCAATACCACCTTCTGCATCCCCACTGCCCCCCAACCTCCCAATACCAGTTTCTGAACCCCTGCAACCTCCAATACTACACTGTGCCCCCACTGCCCTTGCAACCCCCAATACCACCTTTTGCACGCCCGCAACCCCCCATTGCCACCTTCTGCATCCCAACTGCCCCCGCAACCCCCAATACTAACTTCTGCACCCTCAGTGCCCTTGCAACCCCCCCCCCCGAAATGGAGTGCAGAGCAGCCAGATCCCAGGGCACGCCGAGAGCAGCCAGATCCTCAACTATAGGCTGCCCTCCGGGCAGGCTTAACACCTAGTAATCCATAAAGGAAATCGATTCGGAAATGGTTCCGAAACTAAAAAGAATTGAACAAAAATTATGCGAAATGCTGAAAAACAGATAAAAATTATCAAAAACTAATAAAATTTGGAACCAAAAGATCTGAAAGGAAAAAAAACAGAACAAAATGATTTAAAACAAAACAAACAAAAAAAACAGAACACAATGATCTAAAACGGAAATAAAATATCCAAAAATAATTTTAATGCAGCATATGAATCCACACACTGCAAGGAAGCACTTCTCTTCTCCACAGTATAATTAATGCAGCATATGAATCCACACACTGCAAGGAAGCACCTCTCTTCTCCACAGTATAATTAATACAGCATATGAATCCACACACTGCAAGGAAGCACTTCTCTTCTCCACAGTATAATTAATACAGCATATGAATCCACACACTGCAGGGAAGCACTTCTCTTCTCCACAGTAGAGTGCAGGGGTGGAGGTTTTGGTAATGCAGAAGACATCCCCGATCTATTCACTTACGTCAGCATCAGGGGATTGATAGCTGCTGATCCAGGACTGATTCATTTTTATAAATGTCAGCCGGTCTACAGAATCGGTGGACAGACGCACTCTTTTGTCTGTGACAAAACCTCCAGCGGCACTGAATGTCCTTTCAGAAAGCACGCTGGATGAAGGGCAACCTAGAAGCTGCATTGCATATTGGCTAAGTTCTGGCCAGTGATCCAGTCTCAACACCCAGTAAGCCAGTGGATCATCTGCTGTAAAGGTATCCAAGTCTGCCCTTCCCCCTAGGTATTCCTGCACCATATGGTGAAGACGCTGGCAACGGGTGCCTACATTTTACGTCCCTGAGCGTCGTGGGCTAAAAAAAATTAAAAAGGCATCAGTCAAGCGGCCACATCCTTTACTGGTCTTCCTCTGATCATCCGCATCCTCAGAAGCACCTGTGTCATCACTTGGTAACCTACCAGTGCCTGGTAAAGGTGTTACACAAATGTCGCTTTAGAGCATACTCAAGTTGTTTCATCCGGTCCTCCCTCTGTGTGGGCAGGATGAGCTCTGCAACTTTACCCTTGTATCGTGGATCAAGAAGGCTTGCCAAAAAGTAATGATCCCTCTCCTTGATAGCACGAATCCTGGGGTCCTTTACTAGGCTTTGCAGGATAAGGGAGCCAATGCAGCGTAGGTTGGAGGTGGCATTAGCTTCTGAGTCTTCCTGGTCAATGAGGATGACCCCGTCGTGCACTTCCTCCTCCCAGCCACGTACTAGTCCTTGGGTTTCTGGGGACACAAAACCCTCCCTTGAGGAATCCCACCTTCAATGACCCCACTACTTAAATATTCCTCCTCCTCCTCCTCATCCTCCTCCTCTCTGATCTGAGGACCCGCAGGAATGCTGTCTGCATAAAGACTGGGGCCTTGAGAGCTAGGGAAGGCCTCCTCTTCCTCCTGCTGCTCTGCCTCTAGTACCACATCTATAATTCCCAGCAGAGTGCACTCCAGCAAAAACACTTAAGGAATTGTGTCACTGACACAAGCACTGTCCCTGTTCACCATCCTCGTTGCCTCCTCAAATGGTGACAGTACAGTGCATGTAACCTTGATCATCAGTCACTGAGGGGGGGGAAACAAGTTGACCTGCACCTGTCCTTGTGCCATACTCACACAGGTACTCATTGATGGCCCTCTGCTGCTTGTTCAGATGCTGCAGCATTGCTAATGTCAAGTTCCACCTGGTGGGCATTTCACAGATCAGATGGTTTGTGGAAAGGTGGAATTCTCTTAGAATTTCTGCCAGGCGAACACTTGCTGGGAATGACTGTCTGAAGTGGCTGCAGATTTTTCTGGCCTGGCTGAGAAGCTGTGCCAGCCCTGGGTACCTGGTTAGGAAACGATGTACCACGATATTTAGGACGTGTGCTAGGCATGGTACATGCGTCAACGTACCCTGGCATAGGGCAGAGAGAAGGTTGCTGCCATTATCACAGACGACCATTCCCAGCTCAAGCTGGCGTGGTGTTAACCACCTTTGCACCTGGAGAGCTGACAGAATTTCTGGCCCGGTGTGGCTCCTGTCCCCTAAACAAACCAGCTCAAGCACAGTATGGCATCTTTTTGCTTGAGCCATTGCGTAGCCCCTGCCACACGTCGGTTTAACTGCCGCTTCACCAGAGACAGAGAAGGAGGAGGAGGACGAAGAGGTGGTGGAGCAGACAGACCTCATACAAGCAGCTTTCTGGAGGTGTGGTGGATGGACAAGCTCCAGTACAGAGCTTCGTCCTGGATCCCTCTCAGCTGCAATCAGAGTTACCCAGTGTGCCGTGAAGGAAATGTAACGGCCCTGTCCATGCTTGCTGGACCACGTGTCTAAAGTCTTGTGAACCTTGCTGCTGACTGCCTTTCCCAATGACTCCATACCATTGTCTTCCACGTGCTGGTATAGTGCTGGAATGTCCTTCCGTGAAAATAAATGGCGTTTTGGAACCTGCCACTGTGGTACAGAACATTCAGCAAATTCACGGAAGGAAGAAGAGTCCACCAGCTGGAAAGGCAGCAGCTGTAATGCGAGTAATTTTTCTAAGCAGGCATTTAGACGCTGTGCTTGAGGATGGTTGGGACTATATTTTTTTCTTACACTGCAGCAGCTGGGGCAACGTAATCTGACTGCGTAAATCTTCAGCTGATGGAATGCTGTCACATTCTGAGGAAGGACCTGGTACACCCATTACTGTAGCATCATCCCTGTCAGTGGAGGTTGTAGGCAATGACATGGCAGGACATATAGTGGGGTAGAGACAGATGAGGAGGAGGAGGACCTATGCAAAGTGTTGTGCCAATGGGATGCGTGGCAGGTGGTCATATGTCACCTCAAGCACGTGGTACCCAAGCGTGGGATGTCTTTCCCATGCTTGATCCACATCTGACATAGATTACAAAAAGCAACAGTGCGGTCTGCTGCACATTTCATAAAGAACTGCCAGGCAGCAGACTTCCTGTACATGGGCTTTGAGACAACAGCACTCTGCACCTGAGCATCTGTGATGTCTGATTCCTTGGACTGGCTACGGTTGGTCATAGAGGACGTTCTGCCTCATTTTTGTTGTGCCTCCTCCTCCTCCCTTGACTCCTCTGTTCAATCAGGCACCCAGGTGGAGTCAGTGACCTCATCATCATCAACCCCTATCTCCTCGTCACTGGAGCAAACTTGGCAGTATGCTGCAGCTGCTGGGGCAACATGAGTGCCAGTTATTTGTGTGTCACTGGCACCCCCTTCCTCTAGGTTGATTATACTTCCTTCCTCAACCTCAGAGTTTGAATCAGAGCACTGTAGTTGCTGCACATCCTCAAGCAGCATGTCACTGTCATTGTAGTTAAACAATTCAGCTGACTCCTCCGTGTGTGATAGTGAGGCTACGGCAGGAGTAGCTGTGGACATGGAGGCTGAATTAGATGTTTTGGCAGCTGACTTGGACTGTAAACCACTAGAATACTGGCTGGCAGAGGACTCAAAGGATGTGGATGGCCTGGTTAGCCAATCCTACAAATCCTCTATATGTTGCTGCTGCTTAAGACGGCCAGCACCAGTTAGAAAGGACAAGCGTGCCCCTGCAGAGGATGCATCACATCCACCACGACCAGAGGCACAGCCTCCCTACACAGAGGCTGCTTGCCCTCTTATCTGTGTCTGGGAGCGTCTGCCTGTCCTTTTTGTTCTTTCAGACATGCTGAGTGATATTTAGATTAAAGATATACAGAACTCTGATTCAACTCTGTTATAAAAATTGTAGATATGCAGAACTCTAATTCAACTGTGTTATCTAGATTAAAGATTTCCAGAACTCTGGTATAACTCAGTGAGACACCCTGATAGCTTGCAGCCAGTGACAAGACACAGATTAAAATTCCCAGAAACCACCTATAAATCAGTGAGACCCCCCTGATGGGTGACAGTGACAAGACATAGGTTATAATTCCCAGATATCTGCTACAAGTCTGTGAGACCCCCTGATGGGTGGCAGTGCGACAAGACACAGATTACAATTCCCAGATATCTTGTAGAAGTGAGACCCCCCAATAGCGGCTGGCAGTGAGAACACACACTAACACAACAATCTCCTCTCAAAAAAAAACATGTGCTGGGGGCTGTGTGAAGCCTTATATAGTGTGCTGCGGGACTTAGCTCTGTGAGCTAATGATTTGGCAAAATTTGCCCAATTAGGACTCTGAGCCGTGATTGGCATATTCTTGCACCTGTCTTGCACCTGACCTGTGGTGAGATGCAAGGCTGTAGCCAATTACAAGCTTCAGGCCAGTGGAAAAGTGCATTGTGGTCCATTGTGGTGCATTGTGGGTGAACTCAAACCGAACACGTGGAAATGTTCGGATTTTGGCGATCAGCCGAACGGCCGATGTTCGATGCGAACTCCGAACAGATCGAATGGAACAGCTCATCCCTAGCACAGGGTTTGCACAGGTTCACACGCAGTAGATCATTGGGAGTGGTTGGTGCGCTATGTTATACGGGATTAGGCGCAAATGGTTTTATCCCACGCGTTAATTTTTTTTGCGCCGGCGCAAACGTTTGCCCGAAGATTGTAATTGTTGATTGATAAAACTTGTTGTTAATAATAAAAAAAAGTTTTATCATTTTTTTGAGAAAGTATTTTACCAGGAAGGATACATTGATATTTCTCTCTTTTTCAAGTATGTCCTGGGTGGCCAGTGTATACCGTTAGGTGTCTTGCCCAAAGGACACTTACTGGAGAGGAGCTCGTTGGGATCAAACCCATGTCTCCACAGGCTCACTCCACGCAGAGCAGTGATGTTGCCTCTACTCCACCCAGCCAGTACAGCTTCAAATCGCATTTAAACATGAGCAAAAGCGGTAAAAATTAGCTCAGCGCACAGCGGTGAAATGGCTCAGCACTCAGCAGTGAAAGGGTTAAAAACTTTTTTTTTATTTCATTGTTTCCTGTCCCACAGGGCAGTACCAGGACTAATTTTCCAACGTTCGAGCCCCATTGACTTGCGTTGTGTTCGCATCGTGTTCGAGTTCGCGGTCAAACTTTTTCCGATGTTCGAGGTCGAATGTGAACCGAACACGGGGATGTTCGGCCCCTCACTACTCCTGATTAAAAATGCTGAACGAAACCACCGAACATTAGGGCATTTCACTGACATTTCTCTGCTGTTCGGTGTCTCTAAATAGATTAACCCAGGGGTGGGCAAACATTTTCTACGGAGGGCCACATTGAAAATGTTATTGTTATCGGGGGGCCGCATATATATTTTGTCTACTTCAATTACAATTTACAACGTATGAAAATTCCCTCAATTTATTGTCCCCATACAGCAGGCAGGTGGTCCCTCAATTTATTGTCCCCATACAGCAGGCAGGCCCTTCAATTTATTGTCCCCATACAGCTGGCAGGTGGTCCCTCAATTTATTGTCCCCATAAAGCAGGCAGGTGGTCCCTCAATTTATTGTCCCCATACAGCAGGCAGGTGGTCCCTCAATTTATTGTCCACATACAGCAGGCAGGTGGTCCCTCAATTTATTGTCCCCATACAGCAGGCAGGTGGTCCATCAATTTATTGTCCCTATACAGCAGGCAGGTGGTCCCTCAATTTATTGTCCCCATACAGCAGGCAGGCCCTTCAATTTATTGTCCCCATACAGCAGACAGGTGGGCCCTGAATTTATTGTCCCCATACAGCAGGAAGGTGGTCCCTCAATTTATTGTCCCCATACAGCAAACAGTTGGTCCCTCAATTTATTGTCACCATACAGCTGCTCCATCCCTCTGCCATCTGCACTCACCGCCTGCCCTGGGTGCACTGACCTGTACTGCAGCTCCCGCTCAGCCCTGGCTCTCTAATGGGCCACCTCTACAATCGCCGGCCGCCGCCGCTCTTCAAGTGGGTCCTCTGGAGGCCCCCGCAGGCGGCCCTCTACAGTGTCTGTTTAGAGGGCTGGGTCTGCCTGATCCAGCCAACCCGAATAGTATACTGACTGGATCAGGCAGACGCGGCCCTCTAAACAGGCACTGAAGAGGGCCACCCGCTGGGGCCTCCCGAGGAGCCCTTCAGGAGCGGCGGCCAGAGATTACAGAGGTGGCCGATTAGAGAGCCGGGGCTGACCGGGAGCTGCAGTGCAGCTTGGCGGGCCGCAAAAGACTCGGTGGCGGGCCGCATGTGGCCCGCGGGCCATAGTTTGCCCACCCCTGGATTAACCAATGCTTCTCTATGAATAGCCGAATAACCCCGAAATTTAACCAAAAGGGGAAATTCATTGTTTGGTGCAATTTCAGAGCCAGTTCGGCTCTCTTTGAATAACCCTGTAAATAACACCTCTAAACTGGCTCCCACCGTGGGAAATAAGGTGAGTTAACTCACCTGCATTTATTTGTTTATAAATAGAAATAAAAAATGTTCGGCTGCTTTTAAAAATGGAAAAAAACTGAGGTAATTTTGGATTGATCACATTTGCCTGCTTTGCTGCAGACAGGCAAGGCATGACGTGTATGGGATGTCCTCTGCATGCAACGGGGAAACCTGAGGACGTCTCCCACATATCAAGCACAGGGAATAGGTTAATTATTTATTATGCATCTTTTGTGTCAAATAAATGTTAAGAAAATGCTTTTGTCAACAAAAAGTGCTTTGTTAATGAAGGAGATTGATTAAAAAAAATCGACTTACTTTACCATGTTTCCAGAACTCCAATCTATGATCTAACTGAAGCTGCTGATCTTCTGGAAGAGACGTGTTGATGACTCCCATGCTGAATTCAGTTAAAGTTATATATCTCCCTAGTTCCTGGAATTCCATCATCGACAGATGGAGCACGTCAGGCAGTTCCCCTTTATCGTTAAAGAATATTTCCTTCCCTGAATGGTCCTTGTAGTAAACGCGTTTTACAAAGTGATGGAGCTTTCAAAAGAAGATTTACATATTAGATACATTTGTAACAATGCTAAAGGCTGTATCTCCTACAGTATATGTATTAATGCCGGTCACTTCCCACCAGCTCTGAGATTTATAATAACATTCACATGTTGCATCATTTTATGGCTTTTATCCGAAAATATATAAAACTAGGTGGAAAGCATGCCCAGAGGGCAGTCTATTGTGGATATACTGCCCCTGCTCACGGATACTGCCCCTGCTCACGGATACTGCCCCAGCTCGTGGATACTGCCCCTGCTCACGGATACTGCCCCAGCTCGTGGATACTGCCCCAGCACGTGGATATTGCCCCTGCTCGTGGATACTGCCCCAGCTCATGGATATATGCCCCAGCACGTGGATACTGCCCCAGCTCGTGGATACTGCCCCAGCACGTGGATATTGCCCCAGCACGTGGATACTGCCCCAGCACATGGATACTGCCCCAGCACGTGGATATTGCCCCAGCACATGGATATATGCCCCAGCACGTGGATACTGCCCCAGCTCCTGGATACTGCCCCAGCACGTGGATACTGCCCCAGCACGTGGATATTGCCCCAGCACGTGGATACTGCCCCAGCACGTGGATACTGCCCCAGCACGTGGATACTGCCCCAGCTCCTGGATATTGCCCCAGCACGTGGATACTGCCCCAGCACGTGGATATTGCCCCAGCACGTGGATACTGCCCCAGCACGTGGATACTGCCCCAGCACGTGGATATTGCCCCAGCACGTGGATACTGCCCCAGCACATGGATATTGCCCCAGCTCGTGGATACTGCCCCAGGTCGTGGATATTGCCCCAGCACGTGGATACTGCCCAGCACGTGGATATTGCCCCAGCACGTGGATGGATACTGCCCCAGCTCGTGGATACTGCCCCAGCACGTGGATATTGCCCCTGCTCGTGGATACTGCCCCAGCTCATGGATATATGCCCCAGCACGTGGATACTGCCCCAGCTCGTGGATACTGCCCCAGCTCCTGGATACTGCCCCAGCACGTGGATATTGCCCCAGCACGTGGATACTGCCCCAGCACATGGATACTGCCCCAGCACGTGGATATTGCCCCAGCACATGGATATATGCCCCAGCACGTGGATACTGCCCCAGCTCCTGGATATTGCCCCAGCACGTGGATACTGCCCCAGCACATGGATACTGCCCCAGCACGTGGATATTGCCCCAGCACATGGATATATGCCCCAGCACGTGGATACTGCCCCAGCTCCTGGATACTGCCCCAGCACGTGGATACTGCCCCAGCACGTGGATATTGCCCCAGCACGTGGATACTGCCCCAGCACGTGGATACTGCCCCAGCACGTGGATACTGCCCCAGCTCCTGGATATTGCCCCAGCACGTGGATACTGCCCCAGCACGTGGATATTGCCCCAGCACGTGGATACTGCCCCAGCACGTGGATACTGCCAGCACGTGGATATTGCCCCAGCAGTGGATACTGCCCCAGCACATGGATATTGCCCCAGCTCGTGGATACTGCCCCAGGTCGTGGATATTGCCCCAGCACGTGGATACTGCCCAGCACGTGGATATTGCCCCAGCACGTGGATGGATAACTGCCCCAGCTCGTGGATACTGCCCCAGCACGTGGATATTGCCCCTGCTCGTGGATACTGCCCCAGCTCATGGATATATGCCCAGCACGTGGATACTGCCCCAGCTCGTGGATACTGCCCCAGCTCCTGGATACTGCCCAGCACGTGGATATTGCCCCAGCACGTGGATACTGCCCCAGCACATGGATACTGCCCCAGCACGTGGATATTGGCCCAGCACATGGATATATGCCCAGCACGTGGATACTGCCCCAGCTCCTGGATACTGCCAGCACGTGGATACTGCCACAGCACGTGGATATTGCCCCAGCACGTGGATACTGCCCAGCACGTGGATACTGCCCCAGCACGTGGATATTGCCCCAGCACGTGGATACTGCCCCAGCACATGGATATTGCCGCCAGCTCGTGGATACTGCCCCAGGTCGTGGATCTTGCCCCCAGCACGTGGATACTGCCAGCACGTGATATTGCCCCAGCCACGTGGATGGATACTGCCCAGCTCGTGGATACTGCCCCAGCACGTGGATATTGCCCCTGCTCGTGGATACTGCCCCCAGCTCATGGATATATGCCCCAGCACGTGGATACTGCCCCAGCTCGTGGATACTGCCCCAGCTCCTGGATACTGCCCCAGCACGTGGATATTGCCCCAGCACGTGGATACTGCCCCAGCACGTGGATACTGCCCCAGCACGTGGAATTTGCCCCAGCACATGGATATATGCCCCAGCACGTGGATACTGCCCCAGCTCCTGGATACTGCCCCAGCACGTGGATACTGCCCCAGCACGTGGATATTGCCCCAGCACGTGGATACTGCCCCAGCACATGGATATTGCCCCAGCTCGTGGATACTGCCCCAGGTCGTGGATATTGCCCCAGCACGTGGATACTGCCCAGCACGTGGATATTGCCCCAGCACGTGGATGGATACTGCCCCAGCTCGTGGATACTGCCCCAGCACATGGATATTGCCCCAGCTCGTGGATATTGCCCCAGCACGTGGATACTGCCCCAGCACGTGGATACTGCCCCAGCACGTGGATATTGCCCCAACTCGTGGATATCGCCCCAGCTCGTGGATACTGCCCCAGCACGTGGATACTGCCCCAGCACGTGGATATCGCCCCAGCTCGTGGATACTGCCCCCAGCTCGTGGATACTGCCCCCAGCTCGTGGATACTGCCCCCAGCTCGTGGATATTGCCCCCAGCTCGTGGATATAGCCCCAGCACGTGGATATCGCCCCAGCACGTGGATATTGCCCCCAGCACGTGGATATTGCCCCCAGCTCGTGGATATCGCCCCAGCTCGTGGATATTGCCCCCAGCTCGTGGATATTGCCCCCCAGCTCGTGGATACTGCCCCCCAGCTCGTGGATACTGCCCCAGCACGTGGATATCGCCCCAGCTCGTGGATATTGCCCCCAGCTCGTGGATACTCCCCCCAGCTCGTGGATACTGCCCAGCACGTGGATATCGCCCCAGCTCGTGGATATTGCCCCCAGCTCGTGGATACTGCCCCCCAGCTCGTGGTTATTGGCCCCCAGCTCGTGGATATGGCCCCCCCGCTCGTGGATACTGCCCCCCAGCTCGTGGATATGGCCTCCCCGCTCGTGGATATACTCACCTACATCGGCCCTCCAGCGATGGCGGTCCCGCGTCCCGCTTCCAGCGTCCTCTCTCTCTCTCTCTCTCCGTTGGTCGCCGGAATGACGTCACGAAAGCCTTTGACCCCCGGGGTCAAAGGCTTTCGTGACGTCATTCCGCCGAACAACGGAGAGAGAGAGGATGCTGCAAGCGGGACCGCCATCGCAGGAGGGACGATGTCGGTGAGTATGTTTTGGGAACCTCGGCCCTGATCCCCAGCGGTGACCTCCTCCGGCTGCCGCTGGCAGCTCGGCGGGCCTCTAGGCTTAGGCGAGTCCCCGGCTCGGCTGGGCCTGTAGGCCAAACCGAGCCGGGGGCTCGCCTAAGCCTAGAGGCCCGCCGAGCAGCCAGCGGCAGCCGGAGAAGGTCACCGCTGGAGGATCGGGGCCGAAGTTCACAAAAAAATACACCCCTAAATCGGCCCCGAGCTCCAGCGGAGACCTCCTCCGGCTGCTCGGCGGGCCTGTAGGCCTAGGCAACCCCCCGGCTCGGTTTGGGCCTGTAGGCCCAAACCGAGCCGGGGGCTCGCCTGAGCTTGGAGGCCCGCCTAGCAGCCTGCGGCAGCCCCAGCTGGAGTTCCGGGCCAATGTAGGGTGGATGTTGCCAAAACATACTCACCCACATCGGTCCCTAACTCCTCCAGCGATGGCGGTCTCAGCTCGCAGCGTCCTCTCTCTCTCAGTTGGTCGCCGGCATGATGTCACGAAAGCCTTTGACCCTGGCATGTTGACCCGGGGTCAAAGGCTTTCGTGACATCATGCCGGCGAGCAACGGAAAGAGAGTGGACGCTGCGAGCTGAGACCGCCATCGCTGGGGAGTTAGGGACCGATGTGGGTGAGTATGTTTTGGCAACATCCACCCTACATTGGCCCGGAACTCCAGCTGGGGCTGTCGCAGGCTGCTAGGCGGGCCTCCAAGCTCAGGCGAGCCCCGGCTCGGTTTGGGCCTACAGGCCCAAACCGAGCCGGGGGGTTGCCTAGGCCTACAGGCCGCCGAGCAGCCGGAGGAGGTTCCGCTGGAGCTCGGGCCGATTTAGGGGTGTATTTTTTTGTGAACTTCGGCCCCGATCCTCCAGCGGTGACCTTCTCCGGCTGCCGCTGGGTGCTCGGCGGGCCTCTAGGCTTAGGCGAGTCCCCGGCTCGGCTGGGCCTGTAGGTCCAAACCGAGCCGGGGGCTCGCCTGAGCCTGGAGGCCGCCGAGCAGCCAGCGGCAGCCGGAGGAGGTCTCCGCTGGAGCTCAGGGCCGATTTTCGGGTGTATTTTTTTTTGTGAACTTCGGCCCGATCGATCCTCCAGCGGTGACCTTCTCCGGCTGCTGCGCTGGTGCTCGGCGCGGGCCTCTAGGCTTAGGCGAGTCCCCGGCTCGGCTGGGCCTGTAGGCCCAAACCGAGCCGGGGGCTCGCCTAAGCCTAGAGGCCCGCCGAGCAGCCAGCGGCAGCCGGAGGTCGTCACCGCTGGAGCTCAGGGCCGATTTTGGGGTGTATTTTTTGTGAACTTCGGCCCCGATCCTCCAGCGGTGACCTTCTCCGGCTGCCGCTGGGTGCTCGGCGGGCTCTAGGCTTAGGCGAGTCCCCGGCTCGGCTGGGCCTGTAGGCCCAAACCGAGCCGGGGGCTCGCCTAAGCCTAGAGGCCCGCCGAGCAGCCAGCGGCAGCCGAGGAGGTCTCCGCTGGAGCTCAGGGCCGATTTTCGGGTGTATTTTTTGTGAACTTCGGCCCCGATCCTCCAGCGGTGACCTTCTCCGGCTGCCGCTGGGTGCTCGGCGGGCCTCTAGGCTTAGGCGAGTCCCCGGCTCGGCTGGGCCTGTAGGCCCAAACCGAGCCGGGGGCTCGCCTAAGCCTAGAGGCCGCCGAGCAGCCAGCGGCAGCCGGAGGTCGTCACTGCTGGAGCTCAGGGCCGATTTTGGGGTGTATTTTTTGTGAACTTCGGCCCCGATCCTCCAGCGGTGACCTTCTCCGGCTGCCGCTGGGTGCTCGGCGGGCCTCTAGGCTTAGGCGAGTCCCGGCTCGGCTGGGCCTGTAGGCCCAAACCGAGCCGGGGGCTCGCCTAAGCCTAGAGGCCCGCCGAGCAGCCAGCGGCAGCCGGAGGAGGTCTCCGCTGTAGCTCAGGGCCGATTTTCGGGTGTATTTTTTTGTGAACTTCGGCCCGATCCTCCAGCGGTGACCTTCTCCGGCTGCCGCTGGGTGCTCGGCGGGCCTCTAGGCTTAGGCGAGTCCCCGGCTCGGCTGGGCCTGTAGGCCCAAACCAAGCCGGGGGCTCGCCTAAGCCTAGAGGCCCGCCGAGCAGCCAGCGGCAGCCGAGGTCGTCACCGCTGGAGCTCAGGGCCGATTTTGGGGTGTATTTTTTTGTAACTTCGGCCCCGATCCTCCAGCGGTGACCTTCTCTCCGGCTGCCGCTGGGTGCTCGGCGGGCCTCTAGGCTTAGGCGAGTCCCCGGCTCGGCTGGGCCTGTAGGCCCAAACCGAGCCGGGGGCTCGCCTAAGCCTAGAGGCCCGCCGAGCAGCAGCGGCAGCCGGAGAGGTCTCCGCTGTAGCTCAGGGCCGATTTTCGGGTGTATTTTTTGTGAACTTCGGCCCCGATCCTCCAGCGGTGACCTTCTCCGGCTGCCGCTGGGTGCTCGGCGGGCCTCTAGGCTTAGGCGAGTCCCCGGCTCGGCTGGGCCTGTAGGCCCAAACCGAGCCGGGGGCTCGCCTAAGCCTAGAGGCCCGCCGAGCAGCCAGCGGCAGCCGGAGGAGGTCTCCACTGTAGCTCAGGGCCGATTTTCGGGTGTATTTTTTGTGAACTTCGGCCCCGATCCTCCAGCGGTGACCTTCTCCGGCTGCCGCTGGGTGCTCGGCGGGCCTCTAAGCTTAGGCGAGTCCCCGGCTCGGCTGGGCCTGTAGGCCAAACCGAGCCGGGGGCTCGCCTGAGCCTGGAGGCCCGCCGATCAGCCAGCGGCAGCCGGAGGACGGTCTCCGCTGGAGGATCGGGGCATCTGGCCGTGTAAACACACGGGTAGCTGCGCGCGGCTCGTGCCATTTTTTTTTTTTTTTTTTTTCACGGCGGCCGGGCACGCGCAGCTACCTGTGTGTTCTAACGGCCGCTTTCAAATGTCCGTCGCGCATGCGCAGTAGGGTTTTGGCGACGGACAGTTTTTAGCTTATTCTTTTATAGTATAGATAACACCTTCTTACTGAAACTCTATATATAATATCTGAGTTCTTGTGGCCGCAGTGTATGCTTTATGCGTGAAAAGTAGATAATACTGCTGCTTTAAAATAATATTTTATTTTAGTAATTATTATATTCTATATACAGCATTAGTCTCTGGCCTTTCCAATGATACTTAACTTGATTGTGTGAGACTTAGAGTTCTGGAGAAACAATTGTCCAACCGACCCCTGTAGATCCTGTAATGGGATTTCCCTGGGAAACCTCTTTTCTGACGTGCCCTTGTGCGATAATGTCAGTGGGTGGATTGAAGTCCCACAACAATGGCTGGCATCCAAGATGTCAGCCTGCTGTGGGAGAAGCCCCAGAACAGTGCCAAGATGTGGGATTGCAATGAAGTACGTGATTCATACGAAGCTCCCATGTGTTCCCAGCACCAAGGATTTAATGGTATATTATACATACAATATATAGGTCATATGTCACATGGTACGATGACCACTTTGTCTTTTTGCTCAATGGATGTCCAAACATCATTCTTAATTATGAAAAAGAATAATGGGTGTTTTTCACATAAGTTTATAAAGTCCATACAGACACTTTGCTATATACAGGTTGGGCGCCTGCATGTAGGATATTTGATCCATGTATGCAGAACAGCTATCTAACCTTCCGTTCCCTGAAATGGTCAGCACAGCTGCCTATTAACAGAACCCAGAGGAGGAATCTTAGGGAAGTATACACACACAGGTTAGGTAGTACAGGTGAACGTAGACCTGAGATCAAGATAGTCTTGAACCAGAGAGATAGGGTAAATAACAAGAATACCCAGCAAGGGTTAATAACAGAATATGTCACCGGAATGTCAAGAATAGTAATGCCAGAGTATTGCGTCAGCTGTATGCCAGGGTCGTTTACCTGAATGAGTGTCAGCTGTCTGCAAGTGTCGTTTACCAGAATGAGTGTCAACCGTGTGCCAGAATCATTTGCCAGAATGAAAAAGATGATCGAGTCAGCGCTTCCTTCAATCATTGTTTTCTTCTTTTCTGTATACCTTTAAAATAAGCAGAAACGCTGCCATAGTGTAGTAAACTTATTATGTAGCTGGAAATAGTAAAGAAAAGGAACACTCACATTTTATTGTGTCAAATCAGACACTAGATGCTCCAGGCTACCGGCAAAATTTGGATGGGAATGCCGATTTCCCCCAGGATTCGTAGTCTTGCCATTCCAATAATTTCTGGCAGTGCTTCCTCCCTGCAGTCTCTGCCCTGTGATTCCTTCCTGTCAGCCTGGAGCATCTAGTGTCTGATTGAGACACAATAAAATGTGAGTGTTCCTTTTCTTTACTATTTCCAGCTACATAATAAGTTTACTACACTATGGCAGCGTTTCTGCTTATTTTAAAGGTATACAGAAAAGAAGAAAACAATGATTGAAGGAAGCGCTGACTCGATCATCTTTTTCTTTTTGTCTGATTTATTAACCTTCGGTGGGTTTGGATATACCACCTATTGAAAGAGACAGCTGCTGATTCAAACCAAGAATTGTTTCCCATTTTAGGGGGGGGAATTAGTTTATATGCAAATAGTGTTTTGTGGAACATTTTACATCTATTTCCTCTAGGTGGCGCCATCGATACAGATTTATTTTTTCCATTTGCCAGAATGAGTATCAGTCGTGTGCCAGGGTCGTTTACCAGAATGAGTGTCAGCTGTGTGCCAGGGTCATTTGCCGGAATGAGTATCAGTCGTGTGTCAGGGTCGATTGCCGGATTGAGTGTCAGCCATATGCCAGGATCATTTACGAGAATGAGTGTCAGCCGTGTGCCAGGGTCGTTTGCCGGAATGAGTGTCAGCCATGTGCCAGGGTCGTTTGTTGGAATAAGTGTCAGCCGTATGCCAGGGTCAATTGCCAGAATGAGTGTCAGCCGTGTGCCAGGGTTGTTTGCTGGAATGAGTGTCAGCCATGTGCTAGGGTCGATTGCCAGAATGAGTGTCAGCCATATGCCAGGATCATTTATGAGAATGAGTGTCAGCTGTGTGCCAGGGTCATTTACGAGAATGAGTGTCAGCCGTGTGCCAGGGTCATTTGCCAGAATGAGTATCAGTCGTGTGCCAGGGTCATTTACGAGAATGAGTGTCAGCCGTGTGCCAGGGTCAGTAACCAGATTGGGTAGTTAAACGGTAAGCCAAAGGGTTAAACACCAGAAGGGCAGTCGGACAAGCAATGGTCATACACAATAGTAAAATCTGGCTGTTTTAAACCCGACGGGTGCCGCGTCATCATGCCACGCCCTGCCCCTGGCTGTCTCACATGATTGCAGCCGGATGCTTCTTCACACGGAAGTTGGCCAGCGAGCAGAGTGGAAGATGCTGCCAGCCACTGAGCAACGGGGACGTGACACATCAGGAGTAATCTCTTGGAACACCTTAGGCCTCCTTATTTGAACTCCACTGATTGCTTCTCATCAGCGTTTGCACGAGTCGCTGGCATTCTCCAACTTCTGAGATTTTGCTGTGTCACATTTATACTAATGTCACTAATGCAGTTACATGGTGTACTATGTGATTCACCCGTCATAATGCTTAAGCGTATTTCCAGTCTCCTGGCAAAACACTGGTTCCAGGGTTCTAGTGCTTAGCGTCTGTGCTAACATTCCCTGTCATGACGTCATGACTAGGGATGAGCTGTTCGGGTTCGGACGGTTCAGAGTTCGACCCGAACTTTGGCAGTTCGAAAGTTTGCGAATTTCGAACTTTTTGGGCGTGTTCGGTTCGGGTTCGAAAAAAAAAGAAATTTTGAAAAAAGTATAGAAAATGCTTAAAAAAATACTAAAAAATCTAGAAATAAAGAGACTCTTTACTGCAGAATATTATAAGCAACGGTTTATTAGATATTGAATTAAAAACTAATGTGTACATGGAAAGATTATCAACTCTAAATGACCTCTGTTCACAAAACGGGCATAACACCAGGTGTTTTTAGTCTGGTAATCAATTTGATACATTGTACAATATAGTGAGGGGGTGGGGTGGTGTCTGTTTCTAATTGAGATTTGAGAATTAATTTCCCCTCCTAAAACATCCTAATATGTTGCATTTAACCCTTTCGCTGCTGAGGCTTTTCACACCTCTGTGCTGAGATCATTTTTAATGCTTTCGCTCATCATGTTTAACCGCGTTTTGTAGCCATGTTTTGATATATGACCCAGACATATAATAGATCGTTCTTTCCGGCAGACTTGGCAGATTCATAATATGTCATTATTATATGTATACGTTATGTCATGTCTGTATATTATAACAAAAAATGCAATAAAATTAGAATTTTCAATCATTTATTATGTGTAAAGTGTTTTTTTTCACATTTTAAAATGCTATCGTTTGCGGTTATATTTTGTATGGGTGCGCTTGTTAAAAAAAATTGAAATGGGGTCTCGTTACATTTTTTTTGGGGAAAATTTAGCTTTTTTTAACAAACGCACCGCATACAAAAATCGTTAGTGCAGCATTATTGTTCACATTATAATTGAAATGGGAACAATATTGCTGCATTAACAAAACAAAAACAAACAAAAGAACGTGTTTATTTTTTTTAGATTTTTTTTTTAAATATTTTTATTTTTTTATTTTTAATTAAAAACATTTTTCATGCTCATGTTTAGTATCCTTGGAAAGGCCATGCTCTGGCCAATCCAACGATATCAAACATTAACCCCTAGCTGCCACAGATCGGGAGATAGGGGTTCATTGGGACCCCTTTCTCCACCATTGGTGGCAGCTAGGGGTTAACTCCAGGACTGGCGTCATCGTGCTATGCATGATGGCGCCAGTCCTCAGGGGGAGTTCCTGGAGGCTTGGCCTACATCCAAGATGTCGGCCAGCTCCAGGAGAGGATCACGATCCGGCGCTTTTCAGCGCCGATTCGCGATCCGGCTCCCCAGGGGTTAATCACAGCCACCGTTTGGAAGGGCAGGCTGTGCCCTTCCAAACGGTGCCTGGATTAACCCTCTGCCCCCCGGCGATCGGGAGGGAGAGAGGTCCGAAGGACCTCCCCCCTCCCTTTCAGGCGCTTCCTCCGCACATGTGGGGGGGCGCCTGAATTAGATGTCATCTCGCCGCCGCGATGACATCTAATTGCTCCGCCGGGGTCCCGGAGTGCTGGGCTGACATCCAAGATGTCAGCCCACACCAGGGGGCGCAGCAATCCACCGGAATCTTATTGCTGCCACCTGTGCATGGACGCGCTCAGCGCGTCCTTAGCACAGGAGAACCACTTGGCTGGACACGCTGAGCGCGTCCATAGCAGCCAAGTGGTTAACTGTAACACTTCAATGTTCTTGAACCGAGGACATACTTGAAAACGAGAGAAATCTCAATGTATCCTTCCTGGTAAAATCCTTTTATAAATAAATAAATAAATAAATAAATAACTGGTGTTTGGAAAAAATCTAAAGCAATGTTATTTTTCACCTCAGGATTAAACATTCACAGGGTTATTCAGAGAGCGGTGAAAAAGAGGAGAATAACTGGAGAAGTGAAAATTCTAGGTCAAAATAGCCAAACCAGAAAAATTCTCCCATTTAACTCATTTTTCAAATTGGCTATTTGGTCTAGATTGTTCGCTTCTCCTGCCAGTTCTCCTGGCTTTCACCTCTCTCTCGGGGTTGTTCAGAGAAAGGTGAAAACCAGGAGAATGGCAGGAAAAGAGAACAATCTGGACCAAATAGCCGATTTGGATAGTGAGATAAGGCTAGGGTCAGACTAACGCATTTTTCACAGCGACCGTCAAGAAGTGCGTCCGAACGCATTGCCGTACTTTTTCACGGATTGCGCGAAAACGGTCATACGATGCGCATTTTTGTGCGTGTTTTTTTTACGGATCCAAACCAGGAAACTTTGGGTGTCTGGACGTTATGTTGGCCGGACATGAGCAGGGTCTGACGTCTCCAAATCACGCACACACACTGCTAGTGGACGCAGCGCACTCTGTACGTCCGTACTAGCGGTTCTGCGTTCTCGAAAAAATGCGTTCATTTTCCACTTGCGTTGCGCAGCCGGACTTTCATGCGACCGTACTTCGTATATTGGCCGTCATTGCCCGTCATTTGCTGCTAGAGCGGCCATGATTAAGTGCGCCTAAAAATTCGCTAGTCTGACCCTAGCCTAAATGGGAGAATTTTTCTGGTTTGGCTATTTTGATCTAGAATTTTCCATTCTCCAGTCATTCTCCTGCTCTTCACCGCTCTCTGAATAACCCTGACAGGGTTATTCAGAGAAAGGTGAAACTCAGGAGAAAGACTGGAAAATGGAAAATTCTAGGTCAAAATAGCCAAACCAGAAAAATTCTCCCATTTATCTCACTTTCCAAATCGGCTATTTGGTCTAGAATTTTCCATTCTCCAGTCATTCTCCTGCTTTTCACCGCCAAAAAATCAGTAAACTTTTTCTGCGTGCCCGAAAATGTCTCCTCTTTTCATACAGACTGCCGCCCCAAGCAGTTGTTTATGGATAGATTAAAGGAAAAGCATTTACCGTCATTTGAAATGTCATTTTTTGGTTTTTACATATTTCTATACATCCTAGAAATCCGCCACTTCACAGGCAGGTTATGGGGACCTCCTAGGCACGATATTTGAAGGAATTTTTCGTTTTTATTTTTAACCCTTATTTCATGGAAAACTCACTGTCCCTTTAAACATGTTTTTTTTTACTTTTTGTCCTTGTTTCCTGTCCCCCAGGGCACTACCCGGACCCCCATAAACCTTTTATGGCAAATATGTAGCATATTTGCCCTCTTGGAGGGCACTCTAAAAAACAGAATTTTCAGCCTAATTGACTTGAATGGGGGTTCGGATTCGGGTTCGGACCCGAACAAATGGGAAGTTCGGGTTCTGGCCCGAACCGAACTCGGGGGGTGTTCGGCTCATCCCTAGTCATGACGCCGCAGCATCTTGTGTGGCATTCCGGCAGCCGTGTTGCTGCTAATGATTCAGCGTCATTATTAAGGTACCTGATGCAATCAATAGCAGGTCAAGTCCCCCGGATTGTTGTCAGGCAACCTGCTCACGCTACAAAAAACATATACTGATGGGCATATCGTTTTGGCGCACTGCCCTCATATGAGTAGCTCAACCCAGTACCCTCAGCTTTTAGTCTTATACAGGGCTAGTGAAAGACTAACAGGGATATTCAGAGAGCGGTGAAAAGCAGGAGAATGACTGGAGAATGAAAAATTCTAGGTCAAAATAGCTGATTTGGAAAGTGAGATGAGAGGGAGAAGTTTTCTGGTTTGGCTATTTTGACCTAGAATTTTCCATTCTCCAGTCATTCTCCTGCTTTTCACGCTCTCTGAACAACCCTGCTACTGTTGCCAGTTAATATCTTCGCTACATTTATAGAAGAGAGAGATTTAACCTCTCATAGTATAAAATGAAGCTTAATCGAATGGAAAAACCAGTGCAAAACATTGGATCCGATCCGACAAGCCGCCAAAAAATCATTGGATCCAATCCGATAAGCAGCTGCAAACCGCCGAATGCATTCGAAAAAAGCCGACGATTTGCCGAACGGACCACTAACCAGCCACAGGAAATAGTCGACAAGCCGCCGAATGGGTAAAAAAAATAAAAGATGAATGAAAAAAAAACTTGCAACGAAAAAAATCATAAATTACCTTACCTTAAAAAATAAAAAAAAAAGAGACTTTTTGCTGCAGATTAAAACAATAAACCATTTATTAGATGTTGGATAAAAACGGGATTTTTTTTACATTAAAACCTATGGGATTCGCTTGAATAAACCTGTTGAATTTAACCATTTCAGAGCATTTCTGTAACTTTTCGGTGCAATTGGGTGTTCTTTGAATAGATTAACCATTACTTCTCTATGGGGATTTCACTGCCGTCAAACAGGCACCATATATTTGGCTGGCAATTAGTCAATATTTGGCAAACTCCCTGCTTTTTGTATAGTCGTTTTGTGCAATTGTGGAGCCAATTCGGCTCTCTCTGATTAAACCTGTATATCTCAGCTCCACTGTTTAAGGATCCTCTGCAATCAGGGGTCTGATCCTCTCCAGGGTGTTCATGTGTCACATGGTCACTCACAGGTTTGTGAGTGCATTCAATAAGCCTTTACGCACATATTTTATTTATCATTCAGAAAGCTCTATTTATTTATTTATTAATTAAAGGATTTTCCCAGGAAGGATACATTGAGATTTCTCTCGTTTTCAAGTATGTCCTGGGTTCAAGAACATTGAAGTGTTACAGTTACAGAAATACAAAGTAATACAATGCAAGATATTAAACACACAAATATACAGATTAACAGACAATAAATATGTAGGAAATATAGTCACTATGTTACATGTTTACAGGTGCATTCTGTATATAGTCACTGTGTTACATGTTTACAGGGACATTCTGTATATAGTCACTATGTTACATGTTTACAGGTGCATTCTGTATATAGTCACTGTGTTACATGTTTACAGGTGCATTCTGTATATAATCACTGTGTAACATGTTTACAGGCGCATTCTGTATATAGTCACTATGTTACATGTTTACAGGTGCATTCTGTATATAGTCACTGTGTTACATGTTTACAGGTGCATTCTGTATATAATCACTGTGTAACATGTTTACAGGTACATTCTGTATATAGTCACTATGTTACATGTTTACAGGTGCATTCTGTATATAGTCACTGTGTTACATGTTTACAGGTGCATTCTGTATATAGTCACTGTGTTACATGTTTACAGGTGCATTCTGTATATAGTCACTGTGTTACATGATTACAGGTACATTCTGTAAATAGTCACTGTGTTACATTTTTACAGGTGCATTCTGTATATAGTCACTATGTTACATGTTTACAGGTGCATTCTGTATATAGTCACTGTGTTACAAGTTTACAGGTGCATTCTGTATATAGTCACTGTGTTACATGTTTACAGGTACATTCTGTATATAGTCACTATGTTACATGTTTACAGGCGCATTCTGTATATAGTCACTATGTTACATGTTTACAGGTGCATTCTGTATATAGTCACTGTGTTACATGTTTACAGGTACATTCTGTATATAGTCACTATGTTACATGTTTACAGGCGCATTCTGTATATAGTCACTATGTTACATGTTTACAGTTGCATTCTGTATATAATCACTGTGTAACATGTTTACAGGTGCATTCTGTATATAGTCACTGTGTTACATGTTTACAGGTGCATTCTGTATATAGTCACTGTGTTACATGTTTACAGGTGCATTCTGTATTTTGTCACTGTGTTACATGTTTACAGGCACATTCTGTATATAGTCACTGTATTACATGCTTACAGGTACATTCTGTATATAGTCACTGTGTTACATGTTTACAGGTGCATTCTGTATTTTGTCACTGTGTTACATGTTTACAGGTGCATTCTGTATATAGTCACTATGTTACATGTTTACAGGCGCATTCTGTATATAGTCACTATGTTACATGTTTACAGGTGCATTCTGTATATAGTCACTGTGTTACATGTTTACAGGTGCATTCTGTATATAATCACTATGTTACATGTTTACAGGTGCATTCTGTATATTGTCACTGTGTTACATGTTTACAGGTACATTCTGAACATAGTCACTATGTTACATGTTTACAGGTGCATTCTGTATATAATCACTATGTACATGTTTACAGGTGCATTCTGTATATAGTCATTGTGTTAAATGTTTACATGTGCATTCTGTATATAGTCACTGTGTTACATGTTTACAGGTGCATTCTGTATATAGTCACTGTGTTACATGTTTACAGGTGCATTCTGTATATAGTCATTGTGTTAAATGTTTACATGTGCATTCTGTATATAGTCATTGTGTTAAATGTTTACAGGTGCATTCTGTATATAGTCATTGTGTTACATGTTTATAGGTGCATTCTGTATATACTCACTGTGTTACATGTTTACAAGTGCATTCTGTATATAGTCACTGTGTTACATGTTTACAGGCGCATTCTGTATATAGTCATTATGTTACA
The DNA here is from genome assembly GCA_009667805.1 of Leptobrachium leishanense. Classification (NCBI taxonomy): domain Eukaryota; kingdom Metazoa; phylum Chordata; class Amphibia; order Anura; family Megophryidae; genus Leptobrachium; species Leptobrachium leishanense. The sequence goes on along the minus strand of CM019063.1, from coordinate 532,534,364 downwards.
TGTTTACAGGCGCATTATGTATATAGTCACTGTGTTACATGTTTACAGGTGCATTCTGTATATAATCACTGTGTAACATGTTTACAGGTGCATTCTGTATATAGTCACTGTGTTACATGTTTACAGGTACATTCTGTATATAGTCACTGTGTTACATTTTTACAGGTGCATTCTGTATATAGTCACTATGTTACATGTTTACAGGTGCATTCTGTATATAGTCACTGTGTTACATGTTTACAGGTACATTCTGTATATAGTCACTGTGTTACATGTTTACAGGTGCATTCTGTATATAGTCACTGTGTTACATGTTTACAGGTGCATTCTGTATATAATCACTGTGTAACATGTTTACAGGTACATTCTGTATATAGTCACTATGTTACATGTTTACAGGTGCATTCTGTATATAGTCACTGTGTTACATGTTTACAGGTGCATTCTGTATATAGTCACTGTGTTACATGTTTACAGGTGCATTCTGTATTTTGTCACTGTGTTACATGTTTACAGGCACATTCTGTATATAGTCACTGTATTACATGCTTACAGGTACATTCTGTATATAGTCACTGTGTTACATGTTTACAGGTGCATTCTGTATATAGTCACTGTGTTACATGTTTACAGGTGCATTCTGTATATAATCACTATGTTACATGTTTACAGGTGCATTCTGTATATTGTCACTGTGTTACATGTTTACAGGTACATTCTGTACATAGTCACTATGTTACATGTTTACAGGTGCATTCTGTATATAATCACTATGTACATGTTTACAGGTGCATTCTGTATATAGTCATTGTGTTAAATGTTTACAGGTGCATTCTGTATATAGTCACTGTGTTACATGTTTACAGGTGCATTCTGTATATAGTCATTGTGTTAAATGTTTACAGTTTACAGGTGCATTCTGTATATAGTCATTGTGTTAAATGTTTACAGGTGCATTCTGTATATAGTCATTGTGTTAAATGTTTACAGGTGCAAACTCACCGCTCCTCTGCTGCCTTCTCGTCTGCACCAGTCGCTGTGTGTGACGCATGCTGCACATGTGACTGGAGGGCGATGCCAAAGAAGCGGGCTTCGCACACTGCTGTAGGGTCGCCCAGGGCCCCAGGAAGCCAGTACAGCTCCGGATTCAGACTCCTAGAGTCCGCTAGCAGAGCTGATGGGCCCCCTGGTCAAAATAAATTTAAAAAATTTAAAAAATTAACGATTAATTGATTGATTAATCGTTAATTTCCGCAGCCCTATTTATTACATTTGATTTGTGACAGAGGTAAAACCACAACAACTGAACACTATTTCACATTAACATCGTGCATTCCCACATAACTCAATATATGGTTATCATGGAGTAATGTTTGAGAAAGTTCACCTTGTTTTTGAAAATATTTTTATCTTGATTCCACGCGTGATAATTCCTGTTTGATTCCCCTGGCATCCTGTGCAGAGCCTGTGCCAGAGCATGCAGAGCCTGTGCCAGGGCATTCACCGCAGTGTACACTTTATAAACAGTGAGATCGTTTCCGTTAAGCTTAATGTGGGAAAATTTCAATTCTTCTGAGCAATTACGTGATGTAACCTTATAAAATCTTTCAAAAAGTTCAGTCTTATTTCTATTTGGTGATTTGCAATGTAAATATATAATAAACATATCCTCCAGCAGGGCGTCACGTGGGCGACTGGATGGATTCACATTCTCAATAAAAGACTGAAAGCCCGGAATATGTTGTGAGACCGTGGCAAAACTCAAGCTGCCGTCGAGAATTTTTATACGTGATATAGATTGAAATAGACCGTGGATACTTGAAGGGCAAATAATTAATGTAATGTTTTGAAAAATCAATGGATCTTCCCAAAGAAACTTAGCTTTAACCACTAAGCCTTCTCCGCACAGAATAATGATCTGAGATGTGGCTTTCTTAACAATATCCAGGTTCTGGTCATTTTCATTTGATAATTTAATACTAAACTCGATGCAGATCCCATGGCTGGTGATCACTTGGCTCAGCTCCTCGATCTCCTTCTCTCTATTCACGTCATCTGTTGTGATTATTCCAACCCAGTTGGACCCAAAATGCTTCAGTACGATCGCAATACCGTGATAGTAAACACTGTCATCTTGAACTGTGCGGAAAAAGTACGGATAAAGCTTCCTGTCGCTGAGCTCTGTGTGGGACGCTCCATGACTGATCTGAAGGGGGAGATAAGAGATATTTTATATGTATACTGTATATATATTACATTATGTCATACAGAGCCAACATGCTCCAGCACACAAATATATTCCGGAGCAGGGCCGGCCCAAGACATTCAGGGTAATTCAAAGAGATTCGAAAAGTCACCGCACGTTCGGTGACTTTTCGTTCTCTTCAATTCGGTTCCTTTTGCCGATCCCATTTCAGTGACTAGGGATGAGCTGTTCGGTTCGATCAGTTCAGAGTTCGATTTGAACTTTGGTCGTTCGAAAGTTCGCGAACTTTGAACTTTTTGGGTGTGTTCGGTTCGAGTTGGCAAAATTTTTTTTTTTTAAAAAGTATAAAAAATGCTTAAAGAATCTAGAAATAAAGAGACTCTTTACTGCAGAATATTATAAGCAACGGTTTATTAGATATTGAATTAAAAACTAATGTGTACGTGCAAAGATTCTCAACTTTAAATGACCTCTGTTCACAAACGGGCATAAACACCAGGTGTTTTTAGTCTGTTCTAATCAATTTGATACATTGTAGACTATACTGAGGTACTGAGGGGGTGGGGTAGTGTCTGCTTCTGAGATTAAGAAGTGTTAATTTCCCTTCTAAAACTTCCTAATATGCTGCATTTAACTGCTGTGTGAAAAAAAATACAAAATTTCCTCATTGCCCGCTTTTAACATCTAAAGCAATGTTATTTTTCACCTCGGGATTAAACATTCACAGGGTTATTCAGAGAGCGGTGAAAAGCAGGAGAATAACTGGAGAAGTGAAAATTCTAGGTCAAAATAGCCAAACCAGAAAAATTCTCCCATTTATCTCACTTTCCAAATCAGCTATTTGGTCTAGATTGTTCTCTTCTCCTGCCAGTTCTCCTGGCTTTCACCTCTCTCAGGGTTGTTCAGAGAAAGGTGAAAACCAGGAGAATGGCAGGAAAAGAGAACAATCTGGACCAAATAGCCGATTTGGAAAGTGAGATAAGGCTAGGGTCAGACTAACGCATTTTTCACAGCGACCGTCAAAAAGTGCGTCCGAACGCATTGCCGTATTTTTTCACGGAATGCGCTAAAATGGTCATATGATGCACATTTTTGTGCGTGATTTTTTACGGATCCAAACCAGGAAACTTAGGGTGTCTGGACGTTATGTTGGCCGGACATGAGCAGGGTCTGACGTCTCCAAATCACGCACACACGCCGCTAGTGGACGCAGCGCACTCTGTACATCCGTACTCGCGGTTCTGCGTTCTCGAAAAAATGCTTTCATTTTCCACTTGCGTTGCGCAGCCGGACTTTCGTGCGACCGTACTTCGTATATTGGCCGTCATTGCCCGTCATTTGCTGCTAGTGCGGCCTTGATTAAGTGCGCCTAAACGCACGTTAAAAATTCGCTAGTCTGACCCTAGCCTAAATGGGAGAATTTTTCTGGTTTGGCTATTTTGACCTAGAATTTTCCATTCTCCAGTCATTCTTCTGCTCTTCACCGCTCTCTGAATAACCCTGAAAGGGTTATTCAGAGAAAGGTGAAACTCAGGATAATGACTGAAGAGAAAAATCTAGGTCAAAATAGCCAAACCAGAAAAATTCTCCCATTTATCTCACTTTCCAAATCGGCTATTTGGTCTAGAATTTTCCATTCTCCAGTCATTCTCCTGCTTTTCACCGCCAAAAAATCAGTAAACTTTTTCTGCGTGTCTGAAAAAGTCTCCTCTTTTCATACAGACTGCCGCCCCAAGCAGTTGTTTATGGATAGATTAAAGGAAAAGCATTTACCGTCATTTGAAATGTCATTCCTTTTTTTTTATGTGTTTCTATACATCCTAGAAATCCGCCACTTCACGGGCAGGTTATGGGGACCTCCTAGGCACGATATTTGAAGGAATTTTTCGTTTTTATTTTTAACCCTTATTTCATGGAAAACTCACTGTCCCTTTAAGAAACTTTTTTTTAACTTTTTGTCCTTGTTTCCTGTCCCCCAGGGCACTACCCGGACCCCCATACACCTTTTATGGCAAATATCTAGCATATATGCCCTCTTGGAGGGCACTCTAAAATTCAAACTTTCAGTCCTATTGACTTGTATTGAGTTCGAGTTCGAATTCGAACATTTGGAAAGTTCGAGTTCGAATGCAAACCGAACTCGGGGGTGTTCAGTTCATCCCTATCAGTGTTCCTGCGGTGTATTCAGCAAGCACCACATTGTCCCCGAATTGCAGGGAAAGGCTGCCGCAAACCCGATGAAAACGAACCGCAAAACCCACCGAATGCACGCCGAAAACCCCCAAAAACATCTGGATTAACCTGCTGAAAACCATGGAAAAACCCGAGCAGGAGCCGATCACACGCAGCTTTCGCTGCCGGAAAAAGCCGAGACCGCAGAAGAGGGAGGTGAATAAATTAGGTAAAACAGTTTGCATGAATGATTGAAAAGTGAAACACTGTTTGCAAAGAAACTACTGAGCGAAAATGTCAGAAATTTACATATGATCCAATGAATGATAATAAAAAGGGCTGTTACAGAAAAAATAAGTAAACTTAAAAAAAAACTCGGACTTTATAAAAAAAAAAAATCTGAAAAATGCCTAAAATATCCTATTATTTTTAACATTGAAGCCTATGGGATTCTCCTTAATAAACTTGCCGAATTAAACCACCGAATGGCAGGGCATTCCGGGAACCTTTCACTGCTGGTAGGGTTGCACCGATACCGATACTAGTATCGGTATCGGGGCCGATACTGGGTACTGCAGGAGTACTTGGTACTCGTGCAGTACCCCAGATATTTTTACCGATACCGGAAGCCGGCATTGAGCCGCCTTGCTGTCCGAATGCTCTATCGGCATTCGGACAGCCGCCCCTGGAGCTTCTCACCGCAATACTTACCTTCCTGGGCACCGCCGAGAATGTCTCCGCGCGTGCGCTCGTTGGAAGGACCCCAGCCGCGACCACGTGGGACCATGTGATCACGGCTGGGGTACTTCCAACGAGCGCGCGCACACGGAAGCTTTCCCGGCAGCGCCCAGGAAGGTAAGTATAAACACAGTGAGCAGCTGCAGAGCCTGTCCGAATGCAGAGAGCATTCGGACAGGCCCTGCAGCTGCTCTCCGCGATGATACTTACCTTCCTGGGCGCCGCCGGGAAAGTTTCCGCGCGCGCGTGCTCGTTGGAAGGACCCCAGCCGTGATCACATGGTCCCACGTGGTCGCGGCTGGGGTCCTTCCAACGAGCACACGAGCGGAGACATTCCCGGCGGCGCCCAGGAAGGTAAGTATTGTCGCGGGGGGATCCATAAGCTGGGGGGCAATATTCATGTGTGAGCTGGTGGGCATATCCATGTGTGACCTGGGGAGCAAATCTATGTGTGAGCTGGGGCAGTATCCATGAGCTGGGGAGCAAATCCATGAGCTGGGGGGCATATCCATGAGTGAGCTGGGGCATATCCATGTGTGAGCTGGGGCATATCCATGAGCTGGGGCATATCCATGTGTGAGCTGGGGCATATCCATGTGTGAGCTGGGGCAAATCCATGTGTGAGCTGGGACAAATCCATGTGTGAGCTGGGGCAATATCCATGTGTGAGCTGGGGGCAGTATCCATGTGTGAGCTGGGGCATATCCATGAGCTGGGGCATATCCATGTGTGAGCTGGGGCAAATCCATGTGTGAGCTGGGGGCAGTATCCATGTGTGAGCTGGGGCCAATCCATGTGTGAGCTGGGGGCATATCCATGTGTGAGCTGGGGCATATCCATGTGTGAACTGGGGGCATATCCATGAGCTGGGGGATATATACATGTGAGCTGGGGGCATTTTTATATGGTCTGTTCTTATTGGAAAGCGTCACATGACATTAAAGAAAAGTATCGGTACTCGGTATCGGTGAGTACTTTTAAAAAGTATTGGTACTCGTACTCGGTCTTAAAAAAGTGGTATCGGTGCATCCCTAACTGCTGGTTTTTGTTCTCTGAATAGCGAAGCAGTGCTTTTTCATGGGGTTTTCACTGCCCTCGAACAGGCACCGTATGTTCAGGCAATTCGCCAGGATTTGGTGAATTGCCTGCTCTCTTGATAGCCGAATGGCCAAGAAAGGTAACCGAACGCCGATTTTCAGCGTTCAGTTACCTTTCTCAAGCAATTCGGATCTCTTTGAATTACCCTGATTGTGCTGCCTGGAGCGAAGGCTGAAATGCTGCCCCCCCCCACCACGTTCCCTAAAATACACCCATGTTCATTAACTAAAATCCAAATATAACACTAAGGGGGTTATTCAGAGTGAGGTGAAAACCAGGAGAATTATCAGGAGAAGAGAACAATCTAGACCAAATAGCCGATTTGGAAAGTGAGATAAATGGGAGAATTTTTCTGGTTTGGCTATTTTGACCTAGAATTTTCTCTTCTCCAGTCTTTCTCCGTAAGTATGTGTCTGGCTGGGTTAGATGTGACTGAGGATATAGTTCACTGAGTAGGATGGAGATGATTATTTGAGTGTGACACAGAAACACACAAACATTCACACGGACAGACTCACACACCTTTCTATACCTTAAATCAGCCTGCACTGTTCCAAACATCACCCCCATGTCCTCAATTCCTATAAGTGGATCTGTAAATGTCTCCAGTCATAGCAGTCCTTTTTATGCACCACATTAAAGATAGGAGCCCCTTCTGTGCCCCAAATTAATAATAGCATCTTCTGCATGCCTCTAATTAATATAGTTACATTGTTACATAGTTACATAAGCTGAAAAAAGACATGCGTCCATCGGGTTCAGCCTCTCCCACATCACCTATTGCTGTTGATCCAAAAGAAGGCAAAAAATCCATTCTGAAATGCTCGCCAATATGCAACAAACTGGAAAAAAATTCCATCTTGATCCCAGAATGGCAGTCAGATTTCTCCTTGGATCAAGAAGCTTTTACCCACATATTAAATATTATAACCCTTAATATTCTGTGTCTGCAGGAAGTCATCCAGTCACTTTTAAAAAGTCTGTACAGTCTCTGACCCAACCACCTCAACAGGCAGAGAATTCCACAGCGTTATTGTTCTCACCGTAAAATAACCCTTCCTATACTTTAGGCTGAATTTTCCTTCTTCCAGTCTATATGGGTGACCTTGTGTCCTGTGTATAGTCCTGTTAATGAATAGGTTTCCAGACAATGGTTTATAATGACCCATATATATTTATATAAGGTTATCAGATCCCCTCTAAGGCGCCGTTTCTCTAAACTAAACAGGTTTAAGCTTGTTAGTCTTTCCTCATAACTTAACCCTTCCATTCCCCTTATTAATTTAGTCGCCCGTCTCTGCACTTTTTTTAGCGATATAATATCCTTTTTTTAAGAAATGTGCCCAAAATCGCACGGCATATTCAAGATGCGGTCTGACCATTGATTTATATAGAGGCAAAATTATGTTTTCATCCCGAGAGTGAACTCCCCTTTTAATGCATGCCAATACTTTGCTGGCCTTGGCGGCTGCTGTTTGACATTGCACATTGTTACTTAGTTTGAAGTCTATGATTATTCCCAAATCCTTCTCCTGCCTGGATTTCCCTAACTCCGTACCATTTAGGGTATAAGTTGATTGTGTGTTCTTCACTCAAAAGTGCATAATTTGGCATTTATCTACATTAAATTTCATCTGCCATTTAAGTGCCCAGTCCCCCAATCTATCTAAATCCCTCTGCAGCAAAGTAACATCCTGCTGACATTGTATTACTTTTCCTAGTTTTGTGTCATCTGCAAACACTGATACATGACTTCCAATGCCTATCTCAAGGTCATTTATAAATAAATTGAATAGTATTGGTCCTATAACAGACCCCTGAGGGACACTGCTTAGCACTGATGTCCATCTTGAAAAAGTACCATTTATGACCACTCTCTGTACCCTATCTTTTAGCCAGTTTTCTATCCAAGAACAAGTATTTTCATCTAGACCAATTTTTCTTAATTTAAATAGTAACCTTTTGTGTGGAACTGTGTCGAAAGCTTTGGCAAAATCTAAGTAAATCACATCCACTGCGACCCCCTGATCTATACTTCTACTTACTTCCTTATAGAACGTAATTAGGTTAGTCTGACATGATCTGTGTTTCACGAAACCATGCTGATTTTTGCCAATTACATTATACCTCCCAATAAATTCCTGAATATTATCCCTTAGTAACTCCTCAAATACTTTCCCAGCCACAGATGTTAAGCTCACAGGTCTATAATTCCCAGGCACAAATTTTAAACCTTTCTTAAATATAGGGACCACGTCAGCTTTTCTCCAATCTACTGGTACTATTCCTGAAAGAAAAGAATCTTGAAATATTAAGAACAGAGGTTTATATATTTCAACACATAGCTCCCTCAGTACTCGCGGGTGAATTCCATCTGGCCCTGGGGCTTTATTCACATTCACATTGTTTAATTGCTGCAAAACCTTGTCCTGAGTCAACCAGTCACTTTGTATTAGTACGTTTTTATAAATGAATTTCATGTCTCAAAGGTTTCTCTTTGATAAATACTGAAAAAAAAAAAATTATTTAAAATTTCTGCCTTATCCTGATCTTCAGTTAACAATAACCCTGACTCAGATTTTAGTGAATTTACATTTTCACTCTTGGGTTTTTTAGAATTTATGTACCTAAAGAATCTTTTAGGTTTGGTCTTGCTCTCTTTGGCTATTTCTTTTTCATTTTCTAGTGTAGCCCATCTAATCGATTTTTTACGTGCTTTATTGGCTGCCCTATATATTTTTTTTTTTTTTTGAGAAAGGATTTTACCAGGAAGGATACATTAAGATTTCTCTTGTTTTCAAGTATGTCCTGGGTGGCGAGTATGTACCGTTAGGTGTCTTGCCAAGGACACTTACTTATGCTTTATAGGATGCATCAGATTTATCACATTTAAAACCTTTAAATGCTTTCTTTTTATTTTTCATTTCCTTAGTTACCATCCTACTAAGCCACATTGGTTTCAGTCTGTTTCTTTTATATTTATTAACCAGTGGAATATATTGTGACGTGTACTTTTCTAGTGTTAGTTTAAAGATATTCCACTTATCCTCAGTGTTTTTCCCGTGAAAGAGTTTCTGCGAGTCAATGACATTGAGAGCTTCCTTTGTTTTAATGAAGTTGGCCTTTTTAAAATTATATGGTTTAGCATGCCCCTTATGAATGTGTTTTTTTAAATTTATTTCAAAAGACACCATATTATGGTCACTGTTTCCCGACTGTTCCCTTACATTAATATTTGAGAAGAGATCCACATTATTTGTTATAACCAGGTCCAGACAGTTATCCTCTCTAGTTGGTGTTTCTACCAGTTGTGTCATGAAGGTATCATTTAACAGGTTCATAAAGCAGATTCCCTTCGCTGAATTACTAGTCCCACTATCCCAATTAATGTCCGGGTAATTAAAATCTCCAATAATTAAAGTGCTACCATGATCTGCAGCCTTCTTAATTTGCTCCAGCAGTTGTTCTTCCTCATCATTATTTATATTAGGTGGTTTATAGCATATGCCAACCAATAGTTGACTATTACCCAAAGAAATATTTACCCATAAGGATTCCACATTTCCCTCATCGCTTTCCAGTTGTGTAATATTTGGCTTTAAATCCTGATTTACATATAAACATACTCCACCCCCTTTCTTATGTTTCCTATCCCTTATAAATAATGCATAACCATTTAAGTTTACAGCCCAGTCATGCGTTTCATTCCACCATGTTTCTGTTATTCCTATTATGTTGTATTGTTTAGTGTATGCTATTACCTCTAGTTCCCCCATCTTGTTATTGAGGCTCCTTGCATTAGCAAGCATACATTTAATGTTATCTCTATCCACACATGCTGAATGCTAGGGATGCACCGATACCACTTTTTTAAGACCGAGTACGAGTACCGATACTTTTTAAAAGTACTCACCGATACCGAGTACCGATACTTTTCTTTAATGTCATGTGACGCTTTCCAATAAGAACAGACCATATAAAAATGCCCCCAGCTCACATGTATATCCCCCCGAATATATATATATATATATAACTGCCCCAGCTCACACATGGATTTGCCCCAGATCACACATGGATTTGCCCCAGCTCACACATGGATTTGCCCCAGCTCACACATGGATATTGCCCCCAGCTTATGGATTTGCCCCCCCAGCTCACACATGGGTATGCCCCCCAGCTCACACATGGGTATCCCCCCCAGCTCATGGATATGCCCCCCCAGCTCATGGATATGCCCCCCAGCTCATAGGTATGCCACCCAGCTCATGGATATGCCCTCCCCAGCTCATAGGTATGCCCCCCAGCTCATGGATATGCCCCCCCAGCTCATGGATATGCCCCCCCAGCTCATGGATATGCCCCCCAGCTCATGGATATGCCCCCACAGCTCATGGGTATGCCCCCACAGCTCACACATGGGTATGCCTCCCAGCTCGTGGACCGGATCCCACCGCAATGATACTTACCTTCCTGGGCACCGCTGGGAATGTCTCTGCGCGTGCGCTCGTTGGAAGGATCCCAGCCGCGACCACGTGAGACCATGTGATCATGGCTGGGGTCCTTCCAACGAGCGCGCGCGGGGAAACTTTCCCGGCGGCGCCCAGGAAGGTAAGTATCGTCGCGGAGAGCAGCTGCAGGGCCTGTCCGAATGCTCTATCTGCATTCGGACAGGCCCTGCAGCTGCTCACTGTGTTCATACTTACCTTCCTGGGCGCCGCCGGGAAAGCTTCCGCGCGCACGCTCGTTGGAAGGACCCCAGCCGTGATCACATGGTCCCACGTGGTCGCGGCTGGGGTCCTTCCAATGAGCGCACGCGCGGAGACATTCCCGGCGACGCCCAGGAAGGTAAGTATCGTCATGAGCAGCTCCAGGGGCGGCTGTCCGAATGCCGATAGAGCATTCGGACAGCCGCCGCAGCCCCTTGGATGCCGGCAAGCCAGCTCAATGCTGGCTTCCGGTATCGGAAAAAATATCGGGGGTACTGCAGGAGTACCAAGTACCCCTGCAGTACCCAGTATCGGCCCCGATACCGATACTAGTATCGGTATCGGTGCAACCCTACTGAATGCGACTTTACATTGCGTGCCTCCACTGTTCTGACATTACCCATCCCCCCGGCTCCACCCCCCTTAGTCTGAGCTGAAACCCTTCTGCTCTGTCTCCATTTTATAAGCTACTGTATCCCTCCCCCTTCCACTAGTTTAAAGTCTCCTCCAACCTTTTAACCATCCTCTCCCCCAGCACAGCAGACCCTCTTCCATTCAGGTGCAATCCGTCACGACTATACAGATTGTACCCCAGTGCAAAATGAGCCCAGTGCTCTAAAAACCCAAAACCCTCCTTCCTGCACCAAGATTTAAGCCACGCATTGACCTCCCTGATCTCCCGCTGCCTTTCCACTGTAGCGTGTGGCACAGGTAGTATCTCAGAAAATACTACCTTGGAGGACCTCTTCTTCAGTTTACTTCCTTATTCCCTGAAATCATTCTTCAGGTCCTTCCATCTTCCTCTTACTTTGTCATTGGTACCAATATGGACCATGACAGCTGGGTCATCTCCAGCCCCTCCCAATAATCTGTCAACTCTGTCAACCACATGCCTAACACGGGCACCCGGCAGAAAGCAAACTGTCCGGTTAAGGCGATCAGAGCGACAGATTACCCTGTCAAACTCTCTTAATAATAGAGTCCCCTACCACCACAACCTGTCTAGGCTTACTTGCCCTCTTTATTCAGTCCTTACTTGGTGGACTGATCCCCCTGCTGTTAGAGGGAAAAGCCTCCTCCAGTACTGCTACACCTGAGCTGATGCACCCAACATCTTTGCTCAAAGGGGCAAATCTGTTGGTGTGCGCAAGATCAGGACTAGCCAACCTTTTCCTCTTCCCTCCCCCCCTGCTACCACGTGTCACTGACACCCAGCTACCAACCTGTTCCCCGGTTAACTCCACTCCTCCCACACCCCTAGGATTCCTCAACTATACTTTGCTCCGTGAGAAGCCGCCCCGCTCAAGATTTGCAATCTGCCTCAGCGTTACGATTTGCCCTTCCAGATCTCCAAGATAAACAGCTCCCAATTAATATCGGCATCACTCTTTATGACCACAATCAATATTAGCAGCCTCTTTTATGCCCCCATTAATATTAATTGCAGCCTATTTAAGCTCACAATATTAACAGCTTACAATCAATATTAACAGGCCTCAATTAATATCAGCAGCCCTTAATTAAAATTAGCAGACCTCTCCATACCCCTAATTAATGTTAACAGTCTCCTCCATGTCCCCAAATACTATTAGCAGAGCCCAATTATAGTATTAATAGGCACCCAATGCCAATAGAGCACACATCTGCCTGTCATGCCTCAGCACCAGGCGTGCACATTATATATTAGTAAAGTGACCCAGTCCTCAGGCTTACTTTTGCAGTCTGTGTCTGTCTGTCACACAGGGTAGCTGGCAGTGGCTGGTCCTCCAGGGGCCACCGGGAGCCGGAGGACTGGAGAGAGTGTGTGTGAAAAACAACTTGTCAACAACACCAGACAAGTTGATATTGTGATCGCCGCAGTGCCGTGGCTTGATGAGGATCTATCAGCGGCCGCCACCCACGCGTCTTTATCCCGCGGTCCTGTGTGGATGCAGCGACATGGCATGATGCGCGCGCGTGGGTGGGTGCGGACAGCAGCCGGCCGGTGGCATCACGCAATGTATCCATGCACCAGCTGCCAAATTAGATGCTGCCGGCGCTGGTAAAAAAAAATAGTGTAGCGACGTCAGTGATCACGATGGCGGCGCAAAAATTTGCCGCTGTTGAATTTTCGCCGCCTGGAGCATGCGATCCGTGCTGCTCCATCGTCGGGCCGGCTCTATTCCGGAACACAGAAGGGACAGAGCCCAGGCCCATAGAATAAAGTATGCCCTGGTAATCTCCCGATTTGAATATTGCAATAATCTCTAATCCGGCCTCCTTCTCTCCCACCTCTCCCCACTACAATCCATCCTGAACGCTTCAGCCAGGCTAATCCACCTCACCCGCCGCTCTGTCTCTGCCGCTCCCCTCTGCGAGTCCCTTCACTGGCTCCTCATCCACTACAGAATTAAGTTCAAAATCCTTATTATTATTATTATTATTCTTTATTTATAAAGCGCCAGCATATTCCGCAGCGCTGTACAATAAGCACAGTATAGACAGGGTTACAATACATTGAACAACATTTGACAAACAGTACAGGAGGAGATGAGGGCCCTATTCCCGTAGGAACTCACAATCTGGGAGGGTTGGGGTTGGAAACAGGAGGAGAGGACTGTAAGGTTAGAGTGATTGATGATTGCGTCAGTGAGTTGGGTGGTAGGCTTCCCTAAATAGGAATGTTTTAAGGGAGCGTTTGAAGGAAGAGAAGTTAGGGGAAAGTCTGACAGTATGAGGGAGAGCGTTCCAGAGAGTGGGGGCTGCGCGTGAGAAATCCTGCAGTCTATCATGGGAAGAGGTGATGCGGTGATGCGGTGAGAAGCTATCCTTACCTACAGAACCACCTCTTCCCATGATAGACTGCAGGACTTCTCAAGCGCAGCCCCCACTCTCTGGAACGCTCTCCCTCGTACTGTCAGACTTTCCCCTAATTTCTCTTCCTTCAAACGCTCCCTTAAAACGTTCCTATTTAGGGAAGCCTACCACCCAACTCACTGACACAACCATCAATCACTCTCACCTTACAGTCCTCTCCTCCTGTTTCCAACCCCAACCCTCCTAGATTGTGAGTTCCTACGGGAATAGGGCCCTCATCTCCTCCTGTACTGTTTGTCAAATGTTGTTCAATGTATTGTATTGTAACCCTGTCTATACTGTGCCTATTGTACAGCGCTGTGGAATATGCCGGCGCTTTATAAATAAAGAATAATAATAATAATAATAGACTTGTAACTTGGTCACAGCAAAATTAATAATTTTCTTGAATCATTTCAGGCAAAATGTATATTTTTTTCGGACAAAAAACATTTAATTCAGTCAGCATTTGGTTCATTCATGACATAAGAATCAAGTGCACTGAATTGTGGGTGATTCAGATTAACCAATTTAACAGACAGGACACAGGTAAGTCAAGATGTTTCCTGTAATAACAAAAACAGGGCAGGTAGCTTGGCAGGAACAAGGAGCAAGTCAGGAACATGGAGCAAGGCAGGAACAAGGAGCAAGTCAGGAACATGGAGCAAGGCAGGAACAAGGAGCAAGGCAGGTTCAAGGAGCAAGGCAGAAACAAGGGGCAAGGCAGGAACAAGGGGCATGTCAGGAACATGGAGCAAGTGTCAGGGATCAGCACCCGTGTGCGCAACAATCAGTGCTATCCATGAAAAGTGCTGCTTCGGACTTGTCCAGCACTGATAGGGGTTAAAACCAAAGTAGCACCAAACACACACCCGTACATGGGTGATCCACGGACCGTCCTGACTACTCTTTGCCAACTCCCTTTGTACCTCGCCACGACTCAGACCTGCCTCAGCCAACTTACTCTCAGGTACCTCCAGTATATCCCTGCCTAAAGGGATCTAACCACCCGTACATGGGTCCCACCATGGCGTATGCCAGGTGCCACCCTGACAGAATGCAAAGCCCAACAACTGAGCCCACAGGGATGCTACCAGCCCATGACGATATGGCGTACTGGCTATGTATAGTGCTGGATGAGGTCTGGACCTTAATGGGCTCCCTTAGAAGCACCACTCCCAAAATGTGTGTTTCCCCAGCAAAGAGTTCCCCGGCAAAGAGAGCCAAAGGCCCGCTAGCTCCAGAGGAGCGCGCTAGGAGGATATCCGAGGGTCTCTGTATTTACTGTGCCTCAAGAGACCACTGGCTCGCAGCCTGTCCCGCAAGACCCCCAAAAACGCCAGCTCCCGCACCCGAGCCGGCTATGGTGTCACAGCGAACCCCTATGAAAAAGACTGTGAGTGATAAAACTCTGGTGGTTAAAGATGCACCCCACGTTCATGTCTCTGCACCACAGGTTCCAAAGCCTGCACCCAGAAAGCCTCCTACACCGAAGCCTGCGCCCAGACGACTCAAGCCCACTGTGCCCAGGGGTAGGGAGTCTCTGAATTATGCAGACGAGGAGGAAGAACCCCGGACCGAGCATGAGTCCAGACAGGCTCCGGTCTCTAAGGCTGCATCCCGGCCTACTTCTACACCTACGCCCAAGAAAGTCTGGTCTGCCAAATCCAGGGGTAGGATACTGGAGGAGATCAGCTCCAAGGAAGAGGACGAGTCTTTCACCCCAAGAGAGACAGAAAACATCGCCACTGTGGCTTCAGATCCAGAAGTACTGATGGACTACGAAACCACAGTACCTGAGGAGCTAGACCAGTCAACTCCTATGGATGTTATGACCACCCGGGTAGTGCTCCCAGACAGCAGCTAATGACTGGTGCTGCTGTTGCCCTGAACCCTATACCTAGATATGAACCTGTACCAGAAGAGCAGGGTCCCTACTGTATACTAGGTATGTGCGTTTCGGGTTTCGGAATTTCGGAATTTTCACGAAATTTCCCGATTCGTGTTTTCGGATGCGGCCGATTTTCCGAAAATTTTTAGATCCGAAAATGGCAGATCCGAAAAGTTTTCCGAGCCGAAACTAAATATTTTTGGAATTTCCGAATGGACTTGAAATGTGTCAAATCGAAATTTATTGCTTTGAAACGAGAACAGACTTTCCGGAAAAACGAAAATTTCCGAAAATACGAAAAGTCGATACAAAAACGAGCTAAGTGACACGAAAATACGAAAAATGGTCGAAATTCCGAAACCATTTACAATTCCGAAAAACGAGTCGAGCCGAACCGAATCGAAACAGAAATCGGTCGAAACGAGCCGAATCGAAAAGTTTAAAAATCCGAAAATTCGAATCGAACCGAAAAAAAAATCGGTGCACAAGCCTACTGTATACAAGGGACCCACTCCTATCCGAAATCTACCACAGCTACGCTCATCCACACTTCCATGGCAACGGAACCCCTAAACCAGTATTGTGTATACGCCTCCATTGGGACTATAGTGCGGAAAGAAGATCTGGCAAGGTTTGAGGAAGCTCTACACCTCAGGGACACCGTCAAGCTACCCAAGACTGCTATCATAACGCTGACTGTGACTCCCATCACTCCCAGCCAACAAGTACCATCTCCTTTTCCTTGGCAATGCTACCCACAAGCTCCTGAGTCAGAGGATTGGGATACTGTGGACTCGGATGGTGAGCTTCAACTGCAGACCGCTCGGCGTTCCAGGGGACCACCGGCTCAAGACACCAAGTATGTGGGGGCTACCGCCTCTCTTCCCCATAAGGACTCCATACAGCTCAGTGATTCCCCCTGTGACGACAAACCTGAAGAAAAGGAACGTCCTGCAGCAGTACCACCTCATCGTGTGGGTACTGTTATGACGGGCGATTACACTGTCCAGAACACCCTGGAGGGCAAGACCGGTACCACATCCAAAGCCAAGACTCAGAGACGCCAGAGGAAGAAACACGGTCAGTCTGATCATACGAGACCCCTGGCTGAAGAGTCTGCAGACCTGGTGCAGCTTGCCCCACTACCCTCTGCCTACGTGAACACAATATATTTAGGTGCCCTTGGCCTCTATTCATGCCCATCTGTCTCCAGGTCTCTCCGTGATTTTGATAGGTCTATGTGCTCAGGCCTTCTACATGACGAACCAGGACCCTATACTGTCCAGGGCTCCTTTGTCTTACCCACCTGGGACCAGGTGACAGCGACATGGACTTATTCCCCTTGCCCACCGGTGCCCAGCTTCCAGTCGAGTGTGGATCGTCCAGTGGCCGCTCCTTCGGGAGGGGATTCTGTCAGGGATCAGCACCCGTGTGCGCAACAATCAGTGCTATCCATGAAAAGTGCTGCTTCGGACCTGTCCAGCACTGATAGGGGTTAAAACCAAAGTAGCACCAAACACACACCACACCCTCTTCTCTGCCTATCAATAAAAGAGTATCCTCCCCCTGTGCAACTTGGCTTTGCATTGTCAAGTCTCACCTTGTACTATTCAGACCTGCCTTCCTTTCTCTGTTGATAACCGTGTACCAGACCCTTATTAACCCACCGATATTGCCTCATTGCTGCCAGCCCTTTGATCCACGGACCGTCCTGACTACTCTTTGCCAACTCCCTTTGTACCTCGCCACGACTCAGACCTGCCTCAGCCAACTTACTCTCAGGTACCTCCAGTATATCCCTGCCTAAAGGGCTCTAACCACCCGTACATGGGTCCCACCACGGCGTATGCCAGGTGCCACCCTGACAGCAAGGCAGGAACAAGGAGCAAGGCAGGTTCAAGGAGCAAGGCAGGGACAAGGCAGAAACAAGGGGCAAGGCAGGAATAAGGTGCAAGGCTGGAACAAGAAGCAAGGCAGGTTCAAGGAGCAAGACAGGAACAAGGAGCAAACAGGAACAAAGGGCAAGGCAGGATCAAGGGGCAAGGCAGGGACAATGGAAAAGGCAGAAACAAGGTGCAAGGCAGGAACAAGGAGCAAGGCAGGGACAAGGTGCAAGGCAGAAACAAGGTGCAAGGCAGGAACAAGGAGCAAGGCAGGAACAAGGAGGCAAACAGGAACAAAGGGAAAGGCAGGAACAAGGGGCAAGGCAGGAAGACATGAATACACCAGTTTGCAGCAGAATCAAGGCAGCCTTGGTACACAGTAGGAAATGGCACAGCAAGTCACTGTATTGGCAGGTCACTGGTACGGGAAGACATGGACAGGGTAGGACATGGGAAGACAATGACAGGAACACTGCTGACAGCCTGTATGGCACAGGAAACACCTCAGACACCAAGGATGATAGCACAGGAATCACCGTTGTTCTGCCCTCACGATGTGTGTGAGGTACAAGGCTTGGCAGACAGCTAACAAATTGTTAATAAAAATCCAGAAGAAGGATTGCATGAAGTCTTTCCTTTACTTTTATTTTATCCTTATATTTTAGATTCTAATTCACATTAAGCTTTTTTGTAAAATTGCAAAAGATACAGAATTATGACAATATGTTAGTCTAGGAATACAAATCGACACAGACAAGTGACAAGCGATGCTTCCTAGCTGTGAAAATACTAGCTAACAGAAATAGAAGTTTAGAAACTTAATACTAACAGGGTTATTCAGAGAGCGTGAAAAGCAGGAGAATGAAAAATTCTAGGTCAAAATAGCCGATTTGGAAAGAGAGATGAAAGGGAGAATTTTTCTGGTTTGGCTATTTTGACCTAGAATTTTTCATTTTCAAGGTATTCTCCAGTCATTCTCCTGCTTTTCACACTCTCTGAATAACCCTGAAAGACAATCAAACACTATTGAACGAATATGGAAGAGTATTTGAGTTGCTGAAAACACATACTTTAACTTAAAAACATTGATGCTCTACTTACAGACTTATAATTTCAAGGCCTGTGTGAAAGAAAATGTGGAGTTGACTCTCTGTTGCTCTCTGAACATCAAATGACTTCTAATCAGGAAGTAACTGCATTGTATTGCTTTAGTAATGGCTGACAAATTAAAGCAACAGTCCCATAATACATTAAATGCATGAAATCTATGATTACCAAAACAACTGTAGACAACCCATATTGCACAGGAAACACTGCTGACATCCAGGATGATAGCACAGGAAACACTGCTGACATCCAGGATGATAGCACAAGAAACACTGCTGACATCCAGGATGATAGCACAGGAAACACTGCTGACATCCGGGATCATAGCACAGGAAACACTGTTGACAGCCTGTATAGCACAGGAAACACTGCTGACAGCTGGGACAGGTGAAACAAAGGTTACAGGGTTATCTGGAGTCACTGGAGACAGGTAAGTGAGGTTGGAAACAGCAGACAGGTTGCAGTGTTAGCTAGAGTTACAGGAGACAGGTGCAGGGCTGGATTAATGTAGGGGCGGATGGAGAGGCCGCTCCAGGCCCCGTTCTGAAAATAGGCCCACAGCAGCTGGCCGGCTGATAGCGAGGGCCGAATATGCTTTGATCAGCTCTGCAGCAGAACCTGGCACTTAAAATAGCAGCGTTTCCTATGGGCAGAGGCTGAGGGGTGGAGCGGCTCTTTGAAACCATGTGCTGCCCCTTTCCCTGCACAGTGTGTGAAGGTGAAGCGTTTGCTCAGGCCGGGAGATAAGATAAGGATGCACTGCATGCTATGTAAGTATCTCCCCCTCTTATCTACACACCAATTATGTCCCATTAGATTTTAGATGACAAGGGATGGGGAAGACTGAGCTAACAGTGGTCCAACCCAGGCTGCTTAAAGATAGCAAAGCCTGGGCTGGGATTATGTGTAAATGCGTCTTTATTTTCATTTTTATTTCTCCTGCTGCTCTCAGATGGTAATATTTTTGTGTGTGCAGGGTGTATACATGTGCCTGTGAGATGTATGTATATGTGTGTGTTGTGGAGTGTGTATAAATGTGTCACTTTGGTATGTGGTGTGCTATGTATGTGTAAATTGTGTATTCATATAGTCCGCAGTATGTGTGTGTGTGCAACGTTTTTTAATTTTGTGTATTTGTGCTCTGTATATAGCTGAGTGTGTGCGCGTGCTGTGTATATAGCGGAGTGTGTGCGTGCTGTGTATATAGCTGAGTATGCATGCTGTGTATATAGCTGAGTGTGTGTGTGCTGTGTATATAGCGGAGTGTGTGCGCTGTGTATATAGCTGAGTGTGTGTAGGCACTGGTGTATTTTGGCCTAGGCCGACTAGGCCCAGGCCTAGGGCGGCACTTTCCAGGGGGCGGCGGCCCGCACTGGGTGGCCCCACCCCTAAAAAAAAATTTTTTTTTTTTTTTTTTTTTACTTTTGCAAAGTATTTTACCAGGAAGGATACATTGAGATTTCACTAATTTACACTTTCAATTTCACTTTCCAGGGGCAGCAAAAAACCTCACCACTAAATAGGTTACTCATAGAGCACCGAAATGACGCCAACTTTTTGGTGTTCTGTAGTTCCCTGCACTTAGGAGAATAAAATTTCCCCACCCTGCAGTGAATTCACCATTCACCGCAGGGTCCCCAAAGTGCATGGAGTCTGCTGCTCAATGCTGCCACCGCAAACCCGTGGCCTGCTGTTTTCAAAAGAACTACTGAACGAAAATGTCTGGAATTTACATATAAGATCCTATGATTGATAATAAAAAGTTCTGTTACAGAAAAAAGAAAAACTGCTATTAAAAAAAAAGGGGGGGATTTTGCCCAAAAAAATCTGAAAAATGACTAAGAGGTACTAAAAAAAAATCAATAAGTAAAGACTTTTTACTGCAGATTAAAATAATAAATGATTTATTAGATATTGCATAAAAACAGGAATATTTTTAACATTGAAACCTATGGAGTTCGCCTGAATAAACCTGCTGATTGAAACCACCGAACATCAGGGCATTTCACTGCCATTTCTCTGTGTCTCAGTACCACATGACTGGCTGAACCACGTGAAACGCACGCGCGCAGCTGCCCGCCCTTTCGTTAACACAGATTATATTCTGGACTGAACACCCACCGGGAAGGGAATCAAAGCTACAGTGCACCCTCTGACAGTGTCACCCCACTGCTGACAAGATGGCTCCACAGCATAATTACTGTGTGCTCATATACACTCGGTTTGCTGGGAGTTTTACTGCAGTGGATTCTGATGTACTCATACACACCGCACATTGCATTGCTGGGAGTTTTATTGCTGTGAATTCTGATGCACTCATACACACCGCACATTGCATTGCTGGGAGTTTTATTGCTGTGGATTCTGTGATACACATTTCATATTACTGTGAGTTTTATTGCCCTGGAGCTCTGGGATACGCTCATACACACTGCACATTACTGTGAGTTTTATTGCTGTGCAGTTCTGTGATATGCTCATACACACTGAACATTTCTGTGGGTTTTATTGCTGTGCAGCTCTGTGATACACTCATATGCAGTGCACGTTTCTGTGGATTTTATTGTTCAACCAATTAGAGCGGCTGTGATCCTGTATATTTGACATGCGGCTGTTTTTTGTAAAAATGCTTGATTTTAAACATTTCATAATTTTATTTATCTCAATAGATACATTTGAAATGGTATACAAAAAAAACAAGTAGGCACTTGGTTTCCACTTTTAATATAAAGAGAGGAAAAGGTGGAGCCTAAAGAGGAAGGGTGGGGATTAACTAGGAAGAGGTGTGCCCTTGACAGGAAGGGGTGCATCAAATTTAAATTAGGGGGTGCATGAGTTTAGTCAGGCCTAGGGCAGCACAAAACCTAAATACACCACTGTGTGTAGGCGCTATGTATATAGCTGAGTGTGTGCGCTGTGTATATATAGCGGAGTGTGTGTGTGTGAGCTGTGTATATAGCTGAGTGTGTGCACTGTGTATATAGCGGAGTGTGTGCGCTGTGTATATATAGCGGAGTGTGTGCGCTGTGTATATATAGCGGAGTGTGTGTGTGTGCGCTGTGTATATAGCTGAGTGTGTGCGCTGTGTATATAGCTGAGTGTGCATGCTGTGTAAGGATGAGCCGTTCGGTTCGATCAGTTCGGAGTTCGATTCAAACTTTGGTTGTTCGAAAGTTCGAACTTCGTATTTTTTGGGTGTGTTCGGTTCGAGTTCGCAAAAAAAAATATTTTGAAAAAAGTGTAAAAAATGCTTAAAAATACTAAAAAATCTAGAAATAAAGAGACTCTTTACTGCAGAATATTATAAGCAACGGTTTATTAGATATTGAATTAAAAACTAATGTGTACGTGCAAAGATTCTCACCTCCAAATAACCTGTGTTTTTCAAACGCATAACAACAGGTGTTTTTAGTCTGGTCTAATCAATTTGATACATTGTAGACTATACTGAGGGGGTGGGGTAGTGTCTGCTTCTGATTGAGATTTAAGAAGTGTTAATTTCCCTCCTAAAACTTCCTAATATGCTGCATTTAACTGCTGTGTGAAAAAAAATACAAAATTCCCTCATTGCCCACTTTTAACATCTAAAGCAATGTTATTTTTCACCTCTGGATTAAACATTCACAGGGTTATTCAGAGAGCGGTGAAAAACAGGAGAATAACTGTAGAAGTGAAAATTCTAGGTCAAAATAGCCAAACCAGAAAAATTCTCCCATTTATCTCACTTTCCAAATCGGGTATTTGGTCTATATTGTTCTCTTCTCCTGCCAGTTCTCCTGGCTTTCACCTCTCTCTCAGGGTTGTTCAGAGAAAGGTGAAAACCAGGAGAATGGCAGGAAAAGAGAACAATCTGGACCAAATAGCCGATTTGGAAAGTGAGATAAATGGGAGAATTTTTCTGGTTTGGCTATTTTGACCTAGAATTTTCCATTCTCCAGTCATTCTCCTGCTCTTCACCGCTCTCTGAATAACCCTGACAGGGTTAAACGAACTCGGGGTTAACACTAAAGTTTTAAAGACAATAAGGGGGGGGCGTGGCTGACTGCGAGGGAGAGAGGACGCGTTATGGTGGAGCTCCGCGCTTACCTTTCTCCTTGGGGACCCTAGCTGACTTCCCGCATTGATTTTGCAAACCCGAGGTCCCTTAGTGGTCGGTCATTGGGATAATCATATCCGGAGCCCACTTTGTCCCCCCTCCGGATCAGAGACTAGCTGTTTGGAAGCTTATACTGCGGGGCCATGATGCCGGCGGCCATTTTGCGGCCTACCACTCAGCGCCTGTTACCTCCACGCCATGCTGCCCTGGGCGCTTCAACCCCGGATGGGATTCTGAGGACTGGGGGGACGGAGGGCCCACGTCTCCCGGCCGTTGTCGCAGGTGAGGTGGCGAGAATGGATGGTGGGGACTCAGGAGAGCAGAGGGACGGTTTCCCTCCCCCCGCTGGAGCGGAGGGTGCCATGATCTCTGGCCTGGATGTCTGCCTGGACATACCGGCGGCGGAGGAGGATGGTCCGCTCACTAAAGGAGTGTGGCGCCGACTGATGGCTGCACTCGGCAGCTGCCGTGTACAGAGTGCCCCACGAGCGTGTGATGCGACGGCTGCTGTGGCTCTGGACCCGGATGTCTCAGCGGTGGAGGAGATGGTGCGGAAGGGGGGCGAGGGCCTAGAGGAGCAGCTCATCCCTGATGCTGGGCTGATGGAGGTGCGGCTGGAACCACGAGGCTTGCTAGTGCCGGGGGGCCGGCGTCTTCCAGACCGGGCTGGGAATGTAGAAGCGGCCCCAGGAGGAATGAGTCGATGTCCGGTGAGATCTGCATGTCCCCCTATTAAGAAGCCAGAAGCTTCCTCCTGCCTGTCTCTGCGTGGGACCCTGTCTGTGAGCCTTTTACGGGACTTGGTGGGGCTGAGTGGGGACCTCGTCCTGCCCTTATCTCCCCTACATTTACCCTATAGAGCACGCACACCAGAAGAGAAAGTGGGGCCTGAGAGAGATCTGCACTGCCTCCCCCATGTTATGCTGGGTGTCATGGCAACCCCTCCATTCAGAGACACAGGCTGAGGCAACTATGCTACCTCCCATTATACAAGTTACCTGAATGCTTTTTCTGTTTGTTTCTCCATTCTCTTTCCTCAACTACGTTTGTACGCCAGAGACGCTTTTTCGCTGAATTGGAAGAACTAAGATGACTTTTGTTCCTCAGCCTCGTTTTATGTTTGATGACGCTGTTTTTAGCCTGCCATTTGCTTTTTTCAGAGGCCCCCCATTTTTTCTGTTGTAGACTTTCCATTTTAGGCAGAATCAGATGACTTTTTGACTTTCCCTGGCTGGGGACATGTTCTTTTTTGCCTTTTCCCCCGCATTTTGATATAGTGATGTTTTTCCGCGAGACCCCTTCCCCTCATGTTTTATGTGTCTTTTATGTCTATTTAGCCCTGCGTGGCCAACTTTGACGGTCGGTCTGCGACCATTTGTTTGAAAAATAAAAATTTCTAAAAAAAAAAAATAAAAAAAAAAAAGACAATAAGGGAGGTCTGGGACTACCTTATCTAAAGAATCTAAAGATACTGAGTTTTTGTTTTACGGGGAGGACGCTCGGTGTGGAACCTCGTGATATGTTGTTTTGTTATTCGTGATATAAAGTATAAGTCTGAGTTGTATTCGGGGAAGTTAGTAGATGGTAAGACGAACGCTTCCCTGATTGTTGTTATATTTTTGTTTATTGTATATTGTTTGTATATATACTCCAGTCCAAGGTATGCCCTCTTGCCTACGCTCTCTGGCAGCTAGCTCGATGGCGGTGCAAATGGCTACTCAGTTCACTTTAGGTCATGAAACCCACTTGCACATCTCTCACGACGTCCTAACTCTCCTCAAAGGTATACACACCCAACATATGACATCACAAAGACTCTCAGGCTATGAGGTGACTCTTCTCAGCAACCCGACCCTACATATAGAATATAGCACCTCCATTGTAGGTCCTTCCGCTATCCTTAATGCCCTCCTAGGACTCAAGGATATTGATGACAAAACACCCCCCGACCATGACTGCCTCCTTACCATTGACTCTGATACATCCCCCCGCCCAGACATGTGCACAACCCCCGTTCCAGAAGCTGACGTAGTATTTGTAGATGGTTCATGTACCCGTCCCACAGACACCACCTACCATGCAGGTTATGCCGTTGTCTCCCTGCCTAATATTATCCACGAGGCAGAACCTATCCCCTACCGCTCTGCACAAGCTGCCGAGCTCATTGCTCTCACACGCGCTTGCATTCTGTACACAGGTATGCCCGTTACTATCTACACTGATTCTAAATACGCCTTCGGCGTTGTCCACGACCATGGTAAGATATGGCAGAAACGCGGCTACGTAGCAGCAGATGGGAAACCCATATCACACTCATCCCTTGTGGATGATCTCCTAAGTGCCCTCATGCTCCCCTCTGCCCTCGCTGTTCTGCACTGTAGAGCACACACGCGTAGGAATGACGCTGTCTCCCTAGGGAATCATTTAGCTGACGTGGCTGCTAAACGTGCGGCCTCCACCGGTCATAGCCACCTACGCCTTCCCATGTTAAACCCCCTTCTGTTGCTAATGAGTTTCTCTTCTCTGAGCTACAGCGGTACGCCACGGACACAGAGTTAAAAGACTGGTGCTATCCCACTCTACACAAGAATCTCACCTCTGGTTTGATTACCAAGAACGGTAAGGTTTGCATACCCCAATCCAGCGCCACACTCTTTATCGATCAATTTCACGACACCAGTCACCACAGCATCAAAACCACGAAACAACTACTAGAGTCACACTTTTATATCACCGATCTTCTGGCTCTCACGAAGGATTATGTCTCCCGCTGTCTCACTTGTCTCCGCAACCACCCCAATAACCCCCACTGTATCCCACATCAACATTTGGAGTACCCCACGACTCCTTTCACACATCTGCAAATTGATTTCACACATATTCCCAGGGTTGCTGGAAAAGCTCAAGAATACGCACTTGTCATGGTAGACATGTTCTCCCGCTGGCCAGAAGTATTTCCCACTAAGGCGGAGGATGCTAAAACAGTGGTTCGTATTTTGACTCGAGAGATAATCCCCCGCTGGGGGATCCCCCTCCAGCTCAATTCTGACAGAGGCCCCGCATTTACCTCCAGATTGACGAAGAGCCTTTGTAAGGCCCTTCAGGTGGACTGGAAGTATCATATCCCATGGCACCCTCAGAGTTCTGGCCTCGTCGAACGCATGAACCGTACCATCAAAGACCGCCTGCGTAAAGCTACGGGGGGCACCTTTCATAACTGGAAGTCTGTCCTCCCGATAGTTTTGGCGGAAATCCGTATGTCCGTCAATCGGAATACTGGGTTTTCTCCATTTGAGGTTCTAATGGGTAGACCTTTCCCCAGCCCCTGGGCCCATCATCAGGTACTCACTGACCTCGGGGACCTCCAGCAGGTTAGGGATGAGTATGTCAGACAATTGATCACCTCTTTAGAATCCACCAGAGACGAAGTTACATTCAGATCTCCTTCCCTCCCAGGTACTCCGACCCATCCTCCTCAAGCACCTACAGAAGGGGAAACGTCCCGAGGATTTCGCCTACGGACCTCCCACCACTATTGTTGCCATCACCAGGACCGCCATTCTCACGGAGGCCAGCCCCACTTGGATCCACGCCTCCCGCGCCAAACTGGTTCCGTCTCAAGGCAAAGACAAAGACAAAGACAAAGCCAAAGACAAAGCAAAGGGGAGTCGAGACCACCACGACAGCACCAAAGAGGTACTAGCGGTCATCCCAGAACCCGATAACGGGGACCTAAGGTCCCGACCTCCTACGGCATGATGGGACAAAGGGAGGGTATCGAGGCCTCCGAAGATACAGAACCACCAACTACGGCCCATACCCCTAGACGGGATGATGACACACCCCATGCCACCCAGCCTCACCGGTCATCCACTGGTTGGGTGGAAACTATTATCATATACCTTCTTTTGGCTTTTTTTTCACCCCTACGCTGACCCTCACCAATATGACGATTATGTTGCCCTCTGCAGACACATACGCAACCTCTCCAACAACAGGGAAACCATCTAGTGAGATGCAATAAAAAGAGGGGCCGGAGTATCCGGAGTAGATGCATTTGCGTGTTACCCCTTCCGCAAATGATATTTCCCACTATTCCGATGTGCTCCACCTGACATATGTGAGGTTTCCTGGTGAAATCCCATATGTCACCGTCTCTCTAGATTCATCATATGTTATTGTTTAACATATGTGTAAAAGAGGGGATTGAAGGGATTTCACCCCTGACGTCCCTACACAATTAAACGTCCAGAAGTCCTTATGTATCTAAATAATAAAACTCATGTTTTACGCAAGATCACTGTAGGTTTAGGAATGCGGCCCGCGGCTGTATCTCTGTAGAAGGTCACGCGTCTTCCTTTATTATCTTTGCAAACAGCTCACGTCCTTGCAAACCATGTCCTTGCATCCTTGCACGCCAAGGCAGTAATCAGCTTAACCATAACACATAGAAAGGACTGTGGTCACTGTGTCTGCACAGCTAAATTCTTAGAAACTATGATATGTACTTTAGTTAACTTGTTAAGAATGTGCATTTCTGATGTGTATATAAGATGCTTCACGAAAACATTAAAATCAGAGAGACTATACCAACTGAGCATCCGTTGTCTGTGTGTTCTTTCTGGTCCATTCTCTCTCCCAGCGCTGGACGAGTGTTTCCTCTACCGAGTGTCCATCCCACCAAAGGGTCAAGCGGCCAGTTAACCCCTTCAATATCTTACCTTTATACTCTACAAGTTCCTGCACTCTCATTCCTTGGCATTTTATCATCACACAAAACTAGGCGCTTGATTAGAGCTGAGCTGGTAAAAGCATCTCACAAATGGAAAAAACCTCCATGAGGCACATTTGTGACTCGCCATTATCAGCTCTATTCTGACCCATCTGCTGTCCTAGAGCCCGAATTGGAATATTTTTGAGCCATTTGTACATTATCATATCAACACATTGGGTCAAATTACATACTTGGTGCTAACGTTAGCGCTCACATGTGTGAGCGTTAACGTTATCCCAAGTAGTTACCGCAAATTACAATCCAAACGCTAACGGATTAAGTAACCGCAAATTACAATCCAAACGCTAACGGATTAAGTAACAGCAAATTACAATCCAAACGCTAACGGATTAAGTAACCCATTTGCGTTTGGAATCTTGCGATTTATAGTGCGAGGTTATTGTACTTTGTGCTCCCTATACTTAACATGGGGAGTGCAAAGTGTTAATCAGCGATGGATTACAAAATCCTAGCGCCGATTAACGTCCGGCCACGGTTAACAAAAATTTAACCAGAACCAGGACTTGGTGCTAACGAATTCCGCTTCTGCAGAATCCGTTAACACCAGCCAAAAAAAAATTAAAAAATGATTCGTATACTCACCTCCTGTCCCGCGGCAAGGACCGCGGCTCTGTCCGCCTCCTCAGTCCAGCGGGAGCAGGGAAAGACTAGGGGAAAAAGTCCCTCCAGTCTTCCCCTGCATATCACTACGCTGAATGGCTGGATATCGCGAGGTGAGATCTGGCAGGTCATGTGACTGCCGGCATCTGGCTCAATGAGTCCTAAGGACTCCAATGAGAGGATGCATGCGGCTGCACTTAGAGCTGCTGCGTGCATCCTGGGGCTTAGCACCTACAAAGAGCCTGCATTGTAATCGAGCAGTAAAACAGGCGTGCTAGGGGGAAAACTGTGGGGGCAGGTTTTCCTCCCTAGCGTCCCCGTTTTACCACTAGGATTGTAATTTGGCCCATTATTTTCTAATTGTCAAATAATTAGAGGTCACGTACCTGTGTGTATCCATATAAACTGAGGACTTGTGCCATTGGAAGTGTGGTGATAGATGTTCGACCTCCTATAAATCCGGCGACTTTACTCTGCTCCTGGCAGGAATAGTTAGGAACTTCCCTCTGGTTTCCAGATAATATTTGCAGAGTGTCTTTTATCGCCTTATTGGAGTTTCCACATGCATCATAAGCGTGATAACCCAAAGTGACGTTGGGTAAAATACTCGGGTTCCTGTTAATCTCATCAATAGTGAAGATAAAAGCCATCAGACTGGTGTATTCATCAGGAGAAGGGCTGGGGGGACAACACACACCGTGCTAAGCAAGTACCTTCCATTTAATTCAACTTCATAGATAACACACTTGTTTTCATTTCATTTTGTTTATGTAACAAATGTAACATTGTGATACGTGTGGAAGAGACATCGTTAGACTGATAGAAATATGAAATGTATCTCCTAGCTGTGTGTTATCTGAGAGTCCAGGAATAACACAGAACAACATGATTACTTTTACTTACTTTATGCAGACTGTAAATTCACACAGCCATGATCCTGGTGGTTTGTCACATTTTTTTCCAGAATTCACATTAAATATCCCTCCAATGATGACGTCTCCATCCTGATAATATTCATATTCAAACACACTATTGCTCATTGAAAGACGACATACAGGGCCTGGATTCTGAGATACTGATCCTCCAGTGGACACACACAGGATGATCAGACAGAAAATAACTGCAAACACATAGTGAATCGCGTTGGACAGACACCGCTCCATCATACCTTGTCCTTTTCTGTCCTGTGACTAGCAGCAGCTGGAAAGCGTCCGTTGTGTCTATGAGCAGAGCTCTCTCTATGAGCTGTATTTAAGCATCTTCTCGAGCTGAATCGAGTAAAAATACATCATGCTCTATTGACACATTCGTTTTTATTTTCTCGATGAGCGAATGTAAATCCCAAAGCAGAATAAGTTCCAGTGAATCATCATTCAAACATAGCTCCTGTTTGTGCAGCTGAAAATGTACTTTTCATTATGATATCATTTTATTTATGCTTGTATAAAGGTTTCCAGATGAAATGCTGGTTGATATACCCACACTAACCCCGCTGTCCCCCATTTTATCTGACACTAATTGGTTTAGTTTTCCAGAATACTGTTCTTTTGTTTTACAAGTCAGCATCTTCTCTTTATACTCTTTATGCAATCACAGCACAGAAACACACAGACCAAACTTCATTTCCACACAATCCTCCTGCAAGCAACATCCCTGCAATCACAAGCCAGGTATCGAGATCTCAACACGATGGCCACCATCACATTCTGCAATATTCTATCATCGCAATTGTATTTTGTGTCTGCATTTATTAATTCCTGGCTGATTATCTAAAAATGCATGATTTTAGAGGATAGACTATGTAGATAATATTTCACCAGTGCCCCTACCCCCCCCCCCCCATTACAAAGGCCTCTGACACCTAGACACTTACCTGTACTAATTTCCTTTTCACACAGAAACACACAGACCAAACTTCATTTCCACACTTGGCAGTCCCACCCCCCACTCAGGATTGGTGTCTAATCTCTGGCATCCTTTCCAGCTGTCTCCACTTCTCTCTAATTACTCTTACTAATCCCAGGCTTCTGGTCTCTCCCATGCAGGCTCTGCAGTGTTTTTCTGACCACCAGCTCCCCCTTCCCTCTGCTGGAATTAGGGAAGTGCAAGGTCCACATATTGCTGCACATTGCGCTCCCTGTCTCTTCTACTCTTTTACTCTGCATTCATCCTAAAATGGAACTCCTGCCTCTGTACCACCAACCCCTCCACTATCTACATCTCTCCCTCTCGTATAAGACATTCCTACAAAGGGAAGTCTGCTACCCAACTCACTAATACACATTTATTTATTTATATATAAAGGATTTTACCAGGAAGGATACATTGAGATTTCTCTAGTTTTCAAGTATGTCCTGGGTTCAAGAACATTGAAATGTTACAGTTGTTACAGAAATACAAAGTAATAAATGCAATATATTAAAAAAACAACACAAATATACATATTAACAGAAAATAAATACGTAAGTAAAATAGTCATTATGTTACATGTTTACAGGTGCATTCCATATTGAGGTATGCTAATAATTGAGTGACTTTAGACTGGGGGAAGATCTGATGGCGTCTGGGAGGTTATTCCATAACTGTGGTGCTCTGTAGGAAAATGAGGACCGAGACACTTTCTGTTTGTATTGTGGTATTGCAAGTAAGGTGCTGGTCCTGGATCTGAGGTTATAGGATGAGGGAACTGCCGGGGGAAGCAGTCTATTCAGGTAGGGTGGCAGCTTCCCAGAAAAGCTCTTAAACACCAGGTTGGAAAGGTGAAGGGTGCGTTTAGACTCCAGCGATGGCCAGTTTAGCTCTTTTAACATGTCACAATGGTGGGTCATGTAGTTACATTGTAATGCAAAGTGACAGAATGAGTTATACAATGTAGTAAGTTTCTGAAGGTGTGTTTGTGGGGCTGCTGCATACACTACATCTCCGTATTCAATAGCTGGCATTAGCACACATCACTGCCTGAACCAGTCCATCACTCTCACCTTGCAGTCCTCTCCTCTTGTTTCCAGCCCCCAACCCTTCTATATTGTGAGTTCCCACAGAATAGGGCCCTTGTTTCCTCATGTATCAGTTTATCAAATGTTGTTCAGTCTCAATGTATTGTAACCCTGTCTATATCGTGCCCATTGTTCAGCACTGCGGAATATGTTGACGCTATATAAATAAATAATATTATACTAATAGTGTACTTTTTAGGGAGTTATGTTGTTGAGATACTGGACTCATTCAGATTACTCCTCTACTTATCCTGGTCATTGTTTTCCATTGGGTAATTGTTGCATTGTATAACTTTGTCGATACATAACTAGACTAGTTCCTGAAGGTATCTATCAGCATGCTAGGATGATTTAAATGACAGATAATGAAAGAGACACTCTATGCTCTTTGACCACTTTATCTGTTGCATCAGGATAGGATTATGGGAGGAGGAATTGTTCGGAACTGCATTTACCCTAGTTGTACTATTGTATGTTGATGGCCCCTGTTTGGTATAAGTAGCCGTGTCTGGCTGCAATATAGAGAGTTCTGATTTCAACCTTTACATGTAGTCTCAACTCATAAGAAAGAGGCTACAACCTCTTGCTATATTCAATTGCTATAATTCAACCTTGAAAATAGCAGCGGGACATGAAATAAATGCTGGTGCACTGCGGAAGTACCAGGGGTCCGTTATATTTGGTGGCAGTAGTATGATCGCTTCCTTGCTTTTAGAAGCATCCAAACCACTACCAGAACCAACCAGGACCAGAGTCAATGAGGATCCATGAGTGGATGGACTGCAGTACACTGGCTTAAAGTGGGTTACTCTGAAAGACCTGGTGAAGGCTCAAGGTATTGCGACCCACAGTCTGACCAAAGCAGCGCTGATCGAGATACTTATCTGTTTGATTGATCTGTGTGACCAGCCACACAAGAATGGAATAATCAACCTAGAGGTCGAAAAAATGTAACTGATGTAGCAGCACTTGTGCTACTGTAATCTGAATCCTTTTGAGGCATCTATTTGGGTGGTCAGTCACAGCGGATATGTCGAGGACCTTGTAGCAGCAGTCGGGCTAGATGAGAAGAAACCTGCAGGATGTGTGCAAGCCCCTAGACAGAGTTAATAGGGGAGAAACTGGATGCCTTATAATGATTTTAAAACCTTTAATTAAGGACCCGTAGGGTAAATCAGCACTTACAAGGGTTGTGGTGGAGCACAAAAAGTGAGATAAAAAGCCTCCACGCTATAATTAGTTTGTTTATTATTGCAGAAGCCACTTGCACATAAAAGCAATTCAATTAATTGCATCCCAGAGCTCCTGTACCACATTCCCCATATGCAGCAAGGAATTCTGGGTAGGATATGCAAATGACCTGTCAGGTCCTGGAGCCCCTGACCCCCTGGCGCCCCCTTTTGTGCCACCTCCTGCATGCCCCCTGCAGGTTCCAGGACTTTGTATGAACAATGCACCTTCCTGAATCCTGACGTTCTGGCCCCGGAACCACACCTGCCCTTCATCCTCCCTGATCAGTCCAGCATATAAGGGAGTCCCGCCCTCAACCCTGGACTTCCACATTGAAGTTGCTGACTGTGAAACCTGTTTGTTAAAGCTCCCTGAACATTCTTGACAACCACCTGATTCCTCAACCAAAGACTCCAAGGACCCTCTGATACTATCTGGACTTTCTTTGCTTCAACATACCGGTACCCCCCCTATCCTGCTCCCCTTCTGCCCCCCATCTAGGATGCCCGTGTACCAGACCCATTGCTTAACCCTGACCACTCTATTGTCTGAACCTTGCCTGATCCTACGTTCTCATGTTTATTTCATAATAAACACCCTTTTGTTATCTTGAACCTGCCTCTATCACTGCATCCTGGGCTCACAACCCCACCCTGCTATACCGAGCACAGTCTGAACCCTGACAAAATGTGGAAGTCAAAAACCTGTGAGTCCGCAGTGATATATACTATGGGGGAAAACTTGAAAGATGCCATTCTAAAGATTCAGCAGTACATGGACTCCCTGCTTGATTACATACAGCAAAACCTAAGGGGCACATCACCTAAGGTGCGCATTCCTGCTACAGAGGGAGCCAGAGGACCACTGACCCCAGAAGAAAAAGTAAGAAGAAGAGTGCAAGACTTGTGTTTTTACTGAGGGGATCGCTTGCATAAAATATCTGCCTGCCCACTGCGCCCACCAAAGCCGGAGACAAAAGATCTTGCCAAGCCTGTTTGTGTCAAGCCTGTTTAGAAACATAGAAACATAGAAAAATGTCAGCAGATAAGAACCTTTCGGCCCATCTAGTCTGCCCAATTACATGGATACTTGACCTGGATTTATCTTTTGTTTAGGATAGCCTTATGCCTATCCCATGCTTGCTTAAATTCAATTACTGTTTTGGCCTCTACCACTTCAACTGGAAGGCTGTTCCATGTATCACCACCCTCTCAGTAAAATAATGCTTCCTGATGTTACTTTTAAACCTTTGCCCCTCTAATCTAAGACTATGTCCTCTTGTTTTGATATTTTGTTTCCTTTTAAATACACTCCCTTCCTCTACCTTGTGGATTCCCTTTACGTATTTAAATGTTTCTATCATATCTCCTCTGTCTCGTCTTTTTTCCAAGCTGTACATGTTAAGATCATTAAGCCTTTCCTGGTAACTTTTCTCCTTCAAGCCGTACACCATTTTAGTAGCCCTTCTCTGAACTCTCTCTAAGATGTCTATATCCTTCTGGAGATACGGTCTCCAGTACTGCACACAGTACTCCAAGTGAGGTCTCACCAGTGCTCTGTACAGTGGCATGAGCACTTCCCTTTTCCTACTGCTAATACCTCTCCCTACACAACCAAGCATTCTGCCAGCATTTCCTGCTGCTCTATTACATTGACTACTTACCCTTAGATCCTCTGAAATAATAACCCCTAAATCCCTTTCCTCAGATGTTGAGGTTAGGACTGTATCAAATATTCTATATTCAGCCCTTGGGTTTTTACGTCCCAGGTGCATTATCTTGCACTTATCCACATTAAAACTCAATTGCCACAACTCCGACCATTTTTTTAGTTTACCTAAATCATTTGTCATTTGGCTGATCCCTCCAGGAACGTCAACCCTGTTGCAAATTTTTGTGTCATCAGCAAAAAGACATACTTTTCCATTAATACCTTCTGCAATATCACTAATAAAAATATTAAAGAGAATGGGTCCAAGTACTGACCCCTGAGGTACCCCACTGGTAACAAGACCTTGCGCCAAATAAACTCCATTTTCCACAACCCTCTGTTGCCTGTCACTCAGCCACTGCCTAATCCTTTCAACAATATTGGAATCCAAGCTCAAAGATTGAAATTTATTGATAAGCCTTCTATGCGGAACAGTATCAAAAGCCTTACTGAAATCTAAATAAGCAATGTCTACTGCACCACCTGTGTCTATTATTTTTGTTACCCAATCAAAAAAATCAATAAGATTAGTTTGGCATGATCTCCCTGAGGTAAACCCATGTTGTTTCTGATCCTGTAATCTATGTGTTTTTAGATGTTCAACAATCCTTTCCTTTAACATGGTTTCCATTAATTTCCCCACTACTGACGTAAGACTAACTGGCCTATAGTTCCCCGATTCCTCCCTACTACCCTTCTTGTAAATGGGCACAACATTTGCTAATTTCCAGTCTTCTGGGACGACTCCTGTTAACAAGGATTGGTTAAATAAATCTGTTAATGGTTTTGCTATTACATCACTGAGCTCTTTTAATAATTTAGGATGGATCCCATCAGGCCCCATTGACTTATTTGTCTTTACTTTAGACAGCTGCTTTAGAACCTCCTCCTCTGTAAACTCATATGTAAATGTCTCTTTAGTGTTCTCTCCTAACTGAGGTCCCTTTCCTTCCTTTTCTTCTGCAAAGACTGAACAAAAATATTCATTGAGGCAGTCAGCGAGACTTTTATCCTCTTCTACATACCTTCCTTCCTTTGTTTTTAATCTAACTAATCCTTGTTTTACTTTTCTTTTCTCGTTTATGTATCTAAAAAATGTTTTGTCCCCCTTTTTTACTGACTGAGCTATTTTCTCTTCTGCGTGTGCTTTGGAAGCTCTTATAAATTGCTTTGCCGCTTTCTGCCTAATCTTATAGGTTTGCCTATCCTCTTCACGCTGAGTTTTTTTTATAATTATTGAATGCTATCTTCTTGTTCTTCACTATTTTGGCCACTTCTGCAGAGTACCACAGTGGTTTCTTCCCTTTTTTGTTTTTGCTAACAAGCCGAATGCAATTTCCTGTGGCCTTCAATAATGCTTCCTTTAAATAATCCCATTTCTCCTGGACTCCCTTTAAACTCCTCTAGTCTGATAATGTCTCATTCACACAAAATCTCATTTTAGAAAAATCTGTTTTTTTAAAGTCTAAAACTTTTGTTTTTGTGTGGTGCGGCTCCATCCCTGTTCTTATATTAAACCATACTGATTGGTGATAACTAGATCCCAAATTTTCACCTACAACAACGTCCGATACCAAAACTCCATTTGTGAGTATTAAATCCAATATGGCCTCTTTACGGGTCGGCTCCTAAACTACTTGTGTTAGAGATAATCCCAGTAAGGAGTTTAGAATATTTGTACTCCTGGTGCACCCAGCTATTTTGGTTTTCCAGTTCACATCAGGAAGATTAAAGTCCCCCGTGATAATAACTTCCCCCTTCATTGCCATTTTGGCTATTTCCTCAAGCAGCAGATTATCTAATTCTTCTACTTGTCCAGGGGGTCTATAGATCACACCTACACGAGCTACTGTATGATTGCCAAATGTTAGCGTAACCCAAACTGACTCTATGTTCACCTCGCTCACTTTTATTTGGTTCGTTTTTATGTTGTTTTTCACATACAGGGCCACTCCTCCTCCTTTCCTACCTTCTCTGTCTTTTCTATATAAAGAGTACCCCGGTATTGTTATGTCCCAGTTATTTTTCTCACTGAACCATGTCTCAGTAACCGCCACTAAATCTACTTTTTTAGCTGCCATCATTGCCTCCAGTTCATTGATTTTATTGACTAAACTGCGAGCATTTATAGACACGACTCTCAGCTTGTCATTTTTTACCTCGCATGTTGCTTGTACCCTCCGATTTAGTTTTGGGGGACAATCGGGCAGATTGTTTACCCTTTTGTCCCCCCTCCTAGTTTAAATATTTCTTTGTGAAACCTTTGAACTTCTCACTGAGAACATATGTTCCCCTATGAGTAAGATGCAAACCATCTTTTTTATACAGTTCCTTTCTGCTCCATTTAGAGCTATCATGGGACACAAAGCCAAATCCTTGCTCCCGACACCATTCCCGAAGCCACAAATTAAATTCCCTATTGCGCATCTCCCTATCCTGAATGTTATGCACAGGCAAAACTTCAGAGAATGACACAGTGGAGGCAATCTGCTGTATTTCACCTCCAAGAACACAAAAATCTTCCTTAATCTCAGAAACCTCATTGCTAGCCAAGTCATTTGTCCCTAGATGGACTAGAACATCCACTTCCCCTTGCTGCTTTGCTTCTTTGACAATATTGAGAATACGTCTCCTGTCTCTACGAGCAGTAGCCCCAGGAAGACATCTCACCAAAAAACTACTCTCCAGCTCAACACCTCTTATGATAGAATCACCCAGCAACAATTGCCTTCTATCAAGTCCCACCTTTTCATTTTTGTCCTTGATTGCAGTGCTGCAAACCTTAGGCATAGTGGATGGTGGTTCCTCAACTATGGTGTCTGAGCCTGCATCCGTCTTACCACTACACTCTGAAAGTGCCTCAAAAGAATTAAGAAGAGCCACATATTGTGGGACATGCTTTCTATCCACAACGCTAAGTCTACCAGATCCTACAGTAGTCCATCTGCCGCTCCTAGGAGGCCTCTGTGGCAGTGGCTTTGTAACAGTCATAGCCTGAGTTTGTCTAACAGATAATTTACAAATCTCAGACTTCAAACAGGCAATTTCCTGCTGCAATAAAGAGAACTGCCTACATATCAGGCACACTCCAAACCTCCAAAAATTGGATCTAAAAACAAACGCATGACAGCTCTTACACTGGACCAAGCCTGCCATTATAAAAGAATGGATTTAAAACAAGCAAATCTTACCTTTTAGTAGGTTTTCTACCTCCTGTCAAACCTCAGACTACCTCCAGAGTATCTCCAGAAGATCTCCTCTAAGAGTTCACTTTGAAGACTTCACTTAGAAGGCTTCGAAGGTTTAGAAGGCTTAGAAGGTTTCTGCGAAGTCTGTTTCTATGAGGCCTGTTCAGACCAAACCTGCACCTATCAAGACCACAAAGTTGTTGGGGAAACCCATACCTACCCAACCAAAAATGACTGTGCCTGCCCTGCAGAAAATAACTTTGTCGACGGTCAAGCAGAAGAGACCTGCATTCAAAGAAAAACCTTCCAAAAGGAAACTTGGTTCCAGAAAACCTGTGCCCAAATCATACCCAAATGAACTCCCTGCATCCCGGGGCCAGGTGTCTCAGGA
This sequence comes from Leptobrachium leishanense, assembly GCA_009667805.1. NCBI lineage: Eukaryota > Metazoa > Chordata > Amphibia > Anura > Megophryidae > Leptobrachium > Leptobrachium leishanense. The sequence goes on along the minus strand of CM019063.1, from coordinate 532,496,722 downwards.
AAGTTCCTTTGAGGAGTCAGACCAGCCTGGTCTAATCAATTTGATACATTTTATGTAGAATGAAGGTGTGGGGTGTCTGCTTCTGTTCTGAGTGAGTAATTTCCCTCCTAAAACTTCCTAATATGCTGCATTTAACTGCTGTGTGAAAAAATACAAAATTTCCTCATTGCCCGTTTTAACATCTAAACTAAAGCAATGTTATTTTTTACCTCCGGATTAAACATTCACAGGGTTATTCAGAGAGCGGTGAAAAGCAGGAGAATAACTGGAGAAGTGAAAATTCTAGGTCAAAATAGCCGAACCAGAAAAATTCTCCCATTTATCTCACTTTCCAAATCGGCTATTTGGTCTAGAATTTTCCATTCTCCTGCTTTTCACCGCCAAAAAATCTGTAAACTTTTTCTGCGTGAACGAAAATGTCTCCTCTTTTCATACAGACTGCCGCCCCAAGCAGTTGTTTATGGATAGATTAAAGGAAAACTGTTTACCATCATTTGAAATGTCATTTTTTTGTTTTTAAGGCTAGGGTCAGACTAACGCATTTTTCACATTGTCCGTGAAAAAGTGCGTTCGAGGGGGGGCGTGGCCGGCTGTGAAGGGAAGAGGACGCATATTGCTGGAGCTCCGTCTGGGGTCTCCTTGAGGGAAGTTTTCCGGATGACCCTCTCAGCTCTACACTGATTATTGAGGTCCCTAAGCTGTTGGTCACCAGGGGTGAGCCCTCCAGAGCCTGTGTAGCCCCCCCTCTGGAGCTGAGACACGAGTCTGGCCTTCAGGCCCTCGGCTGAGGTGCTTTGACGGCGGCCATCTTGGGGCCTGTTTCCTGTCCTTGCCGATGATATTCTCCTACTCCGAGTGCAGACCCACGTCGAGTGGACACCCACTGCCTGCTGGGAGGATGGAGGGCCCCCATCCCACGGCCGCTGCAGTGGTCGGTTTGCTGGAGCCGGGTGTCGGAGGGGAGATGCAGAGACGGTTCGTAGCCCCCCCCCCCAAGGAGTGAAAATGGCCGTGCTAGCAGGCCTTGAGGCCTGTTTGGAGTTGCTGGGGGACGGGGATTCGGGCCCACTAACTCGGGGAACGTGGCGCCAGATGATGGCTGTGCTGCGGCGCTGCAGGGATGTGGACACTTCCCACAACGTCGGGTCTGAGACCTTACTCACCAGCAGTGCTGAGAGTCAGATGGAGGTAACGGATGAAGCGGTTGGCTGCGATAACCCAGGAGGCCTGGATGATGAACGCCGGCTCATTCCCCTGTCCCTGGCCACGGAGTGTCCTCCGGACAGCGAGGAACCGCTGATCACTGTGAGGTATGAGGCTGATTTCGCTGAGGAGAAGGCCGGTGTTGGTCCTATTGAGATGTACGTGGAGGGGGTTCCTCTGATGGGAGGTGAGCTGCCCACCGGAGTGGCACGACTGGGCTCACAGCCTCGTGGAGATCCCTCTGCTGCGACTGGAGCTTCTTGGAGCTGGTTATCCCATCGAGTCCTGAACATGTTTGTTTTTGGCGGAGGTACCCACCCGATCTTGTGGTTGGACACGGGCTGAAGAGGACTATATTTTCATCCTTATTCTCCCCTTCTCTGGTACCAGGCCCGTTTGGATATTCGCTTTTTTTTTTTTTTGTTTTTTTTTTTTTTGTTTTGAATGTTGTGCGGTCCTTGCTAACCGTCCCCCGGTGTGCTGTCGCTGACCGACCTGGCCTGCGAAGCGTGGCCCTGCCTGTATTGTGGCAGTTGCTGTTCAGGGACGCCTGCTGAATGTCTTACCCCGGGAGCTGTTTCGCCTCTTTTTATGTCTCTATCGTGAGGATTTACAGTTGTAGCTGAGGACTTTCTTTTTTTTTTTTATTTTGCCTTTTTTGACTGTTTCTGCGACCTTTTTGAGGAAATTTTTATTTTCTATTTTTGTGTTCCCCCTCTTCACCCAGTTTATATTTTGAGCTCTGCTGGAGATGGTGTACCCATTCCCCCCTCTCCCTTCCTTTTTTTTTTTTTTTTTTTTTTTTTTTTCGTGTTTGGCATTACTGGGTTGCCTGAGGCGCGCCACCATGACTTTGTGTCATGATTGGCCCTTAGGATCCCGGGCCCCGTGACATTGTCCCTCCATGGCCTCCTTCGGGAGCGTGCCAGGAGCGTCACGGAGATGGCCTTTGCCATTCTTCACACTCCCCACTCCCCCCTTTTTTATTTATTTATGTATTTTTTCCTTTTTTTTTTTTTTTTTTTTTTTTTTTTTTATTTATTATTTATTTATTTATTTTTTACTGTTATTTGGGTCACCATCTTTTTGGCAGCGTTGTGTATATAACCCCCTCTTCCCTATTCTTTTTCTCTTCTTCCCCCACACCCACCCTTATTATCTGAGACACTTTTATCTACATATGTCTATGTTAATGGACCTCTTATGTTCTATGTAATACATATGTGAGCTTAATTCCTTGTGATGATGCAATGTTTCCTGCTGACAAACTAATTTTTGATTTCTATTTCGATGAGACCCCCCTATTTGGGGATGTTTATCTGCGTTGATTTCCTGCTGACTAGCCTGCTGTGGCCCTGCGCGGCCGTTTACTGTTAGTTGTATTGATGACATTGTTACAAAATAAAATTTTGAAAGAAAAAAAAAAAAAAAAAAAAAGTGCGTTCGAACGAATGGACGTATTTTTTCACAGAATACGCAATAGCGGTCATACGATGCGCAGTTTCATCCGTGATTCTGTACGGATCATCAATAAAACACTTTTTGGGTCTGGACGTGATGTTGGCCGGACATTAGCAGCGTCTGACGTCTCCTAATCACGCACACACGCCGCTAGCGGACGCAGCGCACTCTGTACGTCAGTATTAGTGGTTTCACGTTCTCGAAAAAATGCGTTTGTTTGCCGCTTGTGTTGCGCGGCCCCACTTTTGTGCGACCGTACTTCGTATATTGGCCGTCATTGCCCGGCATCTGCTGCTACTACGGCCGTGATTAAGTGCGGCTGCACGCGCGTTCGCACTGCCTCAGTCTGACCCTAGCCTAAATGTTTCTACACATCCTAGAAATCCGCCACTTCACGGGCAGGTTATGGGGAGCTCCTAGGCACGATATTTGAAGGAATTTTCCATTTTTATTTTTAACCCTTATTTCCTGGAAAACTCACTGTCCCTTTTAAAAACTTTTTTTAACTTTATGTCCTTGTTTCCTGTCCCCCAGGGCACTACCCGGACCCCCATACACTTTTTATGGCAAATATCTAGCATATATGCCCTCTTGGAGGGCACTCTAAAAACATAGAAACATAGAATCATAGAAAAATGTCGGCAGGTAAGAACCTTTCGGCCCATCTAGTCTGCCCAATTACATAGATACTTTACCTGGATTTATCTTTTGTTTAGGATAGCCTTATGCCTATACCATGCTTGCTTAAATTCAATTACTGTTTTGGCCTCTACCACTTCAACTGGAAGACTGTTCCATGTATCCACCACCCTCTCAGTAAAATAATGCTTTCTGATGTTACTTTTAAACCTTTGCCCCTCTAATCTAAGACTATGTCCTCTTGTTTTGCTACTTTGTTTCCTTTTAAATATACTCCCTTCCTCTACCTTGTGGATTCCGAATTTTCAGCCCCATTGACTTGTATGGAGTTCGGATTCGGAGCCGAACATTTGGAAAGTTCGGGTTCGGATACGAACCCGAACCCGGGCGTGTTTGGCTCATCCCTATTGATGTCTTAACCTAATTTCAAAACAGGTCAAGATAGACAGGACAAATTCCAAGTTGTAAAAAATCACCAAGGATTCAAAATGAAGGGTGATCAATCACCTTGTCTAAGTTGCAGGGGATAACCCTAAATTTCATAATTTGTCAATTGACAATTGTAGTTGCAATTATCACTAGAGTAATTATTATATAAAATGTAACTTTTATTTTCTTCAATATAAAACCATTTCAAAACCAATAACCACCTACTGGTGGTCACAAAACACACAATACCACACAAAGCAGATAGGGCAAACTTTTTTGCAATCTTGTCTTATTGTTCATCTCAATGAGTCTTTTTCTTCTTCTATTCTCTATTTCTTAATAAGTAAGAAGCCAACCTTCGTGGGTTGGTAAATATAGGAAAGTGAGGAAAGACTCTAGATAAATCAAATCCTGTGAGATCACAATAGGGGGAGCGCTCCCCTGCAAACTCAAACAGAAGTACTTGCAAGAAAAAAACCACCGTTTGGCTATTGCCCTGGATCTGCAGTTAGCACACTTGGCATACTCGACGCGTTTCGCTACTTAATTGTAGCGTCATCAGGAGTAGTTAGAGGTTTAGTGTGTGCAAGAGGAATGAACTTCTTAAAAGAAGTCTAGGGTTTATATAACTTTATTGATTAGAAAATATAACACAGTTGTGGTGGTAGTTATCCTAAGGACAACCTCCCCTTCATCTATTGGTGCATCAGTGACTGACAAAAGAGCTGAACCAATTAAACCATAGAACCAGCAAACTCAAGGTTCGAAGGGTTAAAGATAACAAAGTAAAAAAGTTTTTTTATTTGTGCATGCTAACCCCTCATTGATCCGCAGAGTTCACATTTCACAAATGCGTATTTCCGCATGCGCGTTTGGTTATCAGAAATAAAGAAAATAAAAATTGCGTTTCTAATGTTTTTCTCGCAAAATTTCTGCGTATGCGCATGCGTCTTAGCGCATGCGCAGTGGACATTAAAAGACGGGAAAGTGAAAATCGATTTTGCTGCTCACCGCACATACGCATGTGTCAACTCTGCTTACACCAAGCGTGAAAAAAGGTGAAATTTCTGCGCATGCGTATGCGCCAGGCCCTCCAATGCGTCTTGGCGCATGCACATTAGACATTAGAAGACGGGAAGGTGAAAATCACGCTTTCTGCTCCCCGCACATACGCATGCGTCAGTCCTGTTCACACCAAACGTAGAAAGAAATGAAGTTCTCATGTCTTGAGAACTCATGGTGTGTGCCAGGCTCACGATACGTCTTAGCGCATGCGCTCAGACCTAAAGAGATGCAGCATCTTCCCTCTTGCATAGTTGGACAGAATAGAATATAAATTATGAATGGAAATCTAGATTTTCCTAAGTGCCTGCTCCAGTTCTAGACTGGGATGCAGACACGCTGCAGGCGCCACAGTGGCATTTTCAGAGTGCACCTCTGGCTGCCTATTAATTTATATGATCAGAGGGAAACCGGCGGGGGCCCACTGTGTCTTCCCAAACCGGGCCCCTAATGACCCGTGGGCCCTCAGACAGAGCTGGTGAGCAATGGGGGCGGCATTAGGGGCAATATATATCCATGTTTGAGCTGCTGGGGGCAATATATATCCTTGTGGTAGCTGCTGGGGCAATATATATCCATGTTTGAGCTGCTGGGGCAATATATATCCATGTTTGAGCTGCTGGGGGCAATATATATCCATGTTTGAGCTGCTGGGGCAATACATATCCCTGTGTGAGCTGCTGGAGCAATATATATCCCTGTGTGAGCTGCTTGGCCAATACATATCCAATCCATGTTTGAGCTGCTGGGGCAATATATATCCATGTTTGAGCTGCTGGGGGCAAAATATATCCATGTTTGAGCTGCTGGGGGCAAAATATATCCATGTTTGAGCTGCTGGGGGCAATATATATCCATGTTTGAGCTGCTGGGGCAATATATATCCATGTTTGAGCTGCTGGGGGCAATATATAGAAACATAGAAAAATGTCAGCAGATAAGAACCTTTCGGCCCATCTAGTCTGCCCAATTACATGGATACTTTACCTGGATTTATCTTTTGTTTAGGATAGCCTTACGCCTATCCCATGCTTGCTTAAATTCAATTACTGTTTTGGCCTCTACCACTTCTACTGGAAGGCTGTTCCATGTATCCACCACCCTCTCAGTAAAATAATACTTCCTGATGTTACTTTTAAACCTTTGCCCCTCTAATCTAAGACTATGTCCTCTTGTTTTGCTACTTTGTTTCCATTTAAATATACGCCCTTCCTCTACCTTGTGGATTCCCTTTACGTATTTAAATGTTTCTATCATATCTCCTCTGTCTCGTCTTTTTTCCAAGCTGTACATGTATATATATCCATGTTTGAACTGCTGGGAGCAATATATATCCCTGTGTGAGCTGCTGGGGCAATATATATCCATGTGTGAGCTGCTGGGAGCAATATATATCTCTCTTTGAGCTGCTGGGTGCAATATATATCCCTGCGTGAGCTGCTGGGTGCAATATATATCCATGTGTGAGCTGCTGGGGGCAATATATATCCATGTGTGAGCTGCACATTACTGTGGGTTTTATTGTTGTGGAGCTCTGTGATGCGCTCATACACTCTGCACATTATTGTGAGGTTTTTTGCTATGCAACTCTGTAATACGTTCATACACTCTGCACATTACTGTGAATTTTATTTCTGTGGAGCTCTGTAATGTGCAGTGTGTCAGGATTGTATAGTATCTTTTAAAGTGATCGAAAGTTTCCCACATTTTCCTCAGGGACGTTCTGTGCCGGGGTGTAGCCTTAGCTGCAATGAGTGGGTGATGGCTGCTGCAGCAGTGCAGTGGCCATCTGTAAGTATGGAGGGGGGCACAATTCGCTGCTGGGTCCAAGTGGATTTTCAAAAAGCTTATTTTTAGGTGTTCAGAAATAAATTCTTTAGCACAATAATGTACATGTGGGTGTTGCGTTGTAGGGGTGTTTTTTATATGAGTGTGGCCTCCGGTGGGTGCGGAACAAGGGGGCCCCCTGACCTCCCATTGCCTGGGGGCCCCATTAGTTGTGTGTCCCCCCTGGACCTAACTGGCACTACATGCCTCCAATCTTCAGAAATCAAAAGCTGAAGACTGGAGACATGGTTGCCTGGCAGAAAGGCAAAATGATGGCACTGCGATGGCGTGACAAGAAAGATGTTTGCCTGATGAGCACTGTCCATGACAATTCCACTTGTGGCGGAATGCGTGTTGTCCGACCGCGGGTGTGCTCCTATCTGCGTACCCCCACTGCGCTTACCGCTGGCCCGACTACCGAGTGGCACGGCACTCGGCGTCTCGTGCGGCCTGGAGTGACCCTGGGGAAGGGTTAGCGGGCTGTGGAGGGGACCCCTGCGTGAAACCAGCCTGACCACTGAGCAACACGGCACTCAGCGTCTCGAGCAGCTGGTTCACTGACCTTGTTAGAGAATGAAACGTCTGCGGAACGGCCGTTCGACTGAGGGGATCGGATTCCCCTCGGATGACGGTCGGAACTCCCTTCGGGTACTTTTCGGATCTTATGGTGATCGGATTCCCCTTCGAGTAAGATTCGGATCTCACCCGGTAGAATGGCGCTCGATAAGACGATGCGCGGGAGACACGCCGCGCCTTCGGATCGGATGCGAAAACCGAAGCGTGGCCGATTATTCTTACGGTCGATGCCCATCTGGTGCACCTCTGTCCTGATCTGAGCTGCAGGCACAGGGTGTTCGGTTCGGATCTTATCTTAGGATGCCGCACTCTGAAGACCGCGCTGGATCTCAGAAATATGGCCGAAAATAAAGGACACCAGGCGGAGCTGAATGTACTAGATAATCTGGCTTTATTTTTACACACCACATATATTTATAAACAATACCACAGAGTCAGAACAATGGGAATCCCTGCCCGCTCCCACAAGTCCCATTGGCCCTCGCTGGCAGGAGGCACCCGGGACCCGATTCGTATTGGCGGTTCCGAATCGGGGAGTTGCCGATTCGGGAACGGATGGTCCGAATCGACCATTTTACGATTCGACCGGATGGTCCGAATCGGCCATTTTCCGATCCGATCGACTCGACCGGATCCACGAGGCGCTGGGAAAATGGCGGCGAGCAAGGCACACAAAGGGATTTACATACATTTCGCAAAATACACATACGGGGACACTTTTATTACACCACACACAAAACCACATCTAAATAAAATAACTTGCGGAACTCCGCGGGTGCAACGGCACCTAAAAGTCTGTGGAAGAAACCACGTCACCACGAATCGCCCCTGGCTGAGGGTGTTGGGCCATTCCGTGACACCACTGTCATGGTACATACGAGAGGTGGGATGGACATTATGAAGCCGCAGGTAGTGGTGGATTACAATTTTACCATGGGAGGTGTTGACCGAGCTGATCAAGCTATGACATTTTACCCTGCGATGCGTAAATAGCAGAAGAAGTATTACAAGAAGATCTTCAGGCATCTTCTTGAACAGTGCTTGTGGAATGCCTACATTCTGCAGAAAAAGGCAAGTGACCAGACCCTCCTTCATTCGGACTTCATATAGAAGGTTGCCGAATGTATATTTCTGCACCATCATACACCGGTGGCTGGGAGTAGACCTGGACACCGTGCTGTTGGTGTTGTCAACCCTGAACGCCTGACTGGTCGTCACTTCGTGGACTGCATCCCACCAATTGTTATGCTCTCTGTTATGCTCTCTGCTTGTTCAGATATGAGGCTGGGCTGTCAGGTTCACCATTGCTTTATTGCAGGACACTTACTGTTATATACAGGCTTGGATAACTACAGGAACACAGGATCATGCATCTGCCTTCATAACTGCATCACACTAACTGACCCTGAAGATGGCTGCCGTGCCCTCTGACCTGTGTCATCCTGGACGGAGCCACTAGTTAAAGTGATAGCACAGGTTTAGTATAGTCAGCTATAACACCTTCCTTCCCACCCCAAAAAAAAACCAGAACAACATAACAAAAACCTAGTAACAAATCAACAACCAGAACAATCGAACACAGTTCATCTGAGGAACTTGGAGAGTGTCACTGAAAAACTGATGACTAGTCTTCTGAAGAAAATTGCGGGGCCAAATCATCATCCACATCTTTCCGGGCCCTACGCGAGGACCGACGGAAGTCTCTTATCCGTTCTTGAAGAAGTAAGCGGTCAGGAGGGTGTCGGTGACGTTGGGGGCGCCCACCAGCAGGCGGGGTGTTGGAGGCGGTAGGATTGGATGAAAGATCAACTGGTGGGGTCAAGGAGGGTACAGAGGGGTCAGGGGAACCTCTGAACCAGAGTCACAAATACCCACAGGAGACGAGTCCAAAGTTTCCGAGTCAACCCAGACACCATTCCAGATGTCCTCCGACGCATTAGATGTGGACACCGGACCCCGTAGGTTTGGGGACGTTAAGGGTTCAGGCACCCGTGAACGAGACCGTAGCTGGTCTACATGTTGTCTGGTAATGGAACCATCTTCCAGGCGGACTCTGTACATCTTGGGTCCCAAAGATTCTGCAACAGTAGCAGGTAGCCACCGAGTGTTGGCAGATCCATACGATCGAGTCCAGACCTCCTGGTGGGTTGCAAAAACAGGAGACTCTTTGGACTTCACCATCTTTTCTTGGGATTGTAATACATGTTCATGAATGGTCTGAGGGCGAAGCATGTCAAAAGCAGTCCATGGCTGTCTTCCCAACATAAGCTCAGCTGGTGTTGTACCAGTGGTGGCATGTGGTGTAGTTCTGTAAGTAAACAGGAAAGAGTCTAACTGCTGAGGCGATATGGACCTCTGGCTAGTCAAAGCTACTGAGGCCTTGAAATAGTTCTTGAAAGTTTGTACAAACCGCTCTGCTTGCCCATTGGTGGCTGGGTGATAGGGGGCAGTTAATTTGTGCTTGATATTATGGACCGTAACAAAACTCTGGAACTCCTGACTTGTGAATTGGGCACCATTATCTGTGACAATCTCCCTGGGATACCCAAACGAAGCAAAAAGATGCAATAATATGGCAACTGTTGCCTTTGTAGTCAGCTGGGTAACTGGAATGACCTCTGGCCATTTTGAGTGGGCATCAATTATAATCAAGAAGGTTTGTCCCCTTATGGGACCCGCAAAATCCAAGTGAAGGCGAAACCAGGGAACCGTGGGCCAAGTCCAGGGTTGAATGCATCCTCGAGGAGGGTCTCTGGCAGTTTGTGCACATCCTACACAAGCATTGACATATGCCGTGATATCTGCATCTATGTTCGGCCACCACACATAGCCCCGTGCTTTCTGTTTCATCCGCGTGGTTCCAGGGTGACCAGTATGTAGCAAGTCCAAGATGTGTCTCTGGAGGGTTTTTGGAATGACCACTCGGTCTCCCCATAAGACACAATTATCCTTCACAAACAATTCCATTCGCTTCCTGTAGTAAGGTTCATGTTCCTGTGATACCGTCGCAGGCCAGCCGTCTCGTATAAAGGTAAGCACGTTTGTCAGAAGGGTATCCTTCACAGTATGGGCTGCTATCTCTCTGGAAGTAAGGAGGTGTGAGGTGGTGTACCTACAACTCTTGACTGATGGTGTCGACTGTAGAGGCAGTTCTGTGAGACGGGACATTGCATCTGCATTTGCATTGTCATCATGACTTCGATACTGTATGCGGTAGCTGTATGCTCCCAAGAACAGGGCGTAGCGCTGGAGACGGGCTGCAGTTGTCTGAGAGATTCCTTTGTCAGGGCTAAAAATTTGAAGAAGCGGTTTATGATCTGTTAAAATGGTAAACTCTCTACCATACAGGTAAAGGTGAAACTTCCGAATTGCCCATATCAATGCAAGTGCCTCTTTATCAATTTGAGAGTAATTGCTCTCTATCTTCGTCAAGAATCTGGAGGCGAAGGCCACCGGTTTCTCAGAGCCATCCGGTAGGATGTGGGAAAGAACAGCGCCCAGACCATAAGGAGAGGCATCACAAGCCAGGGTGAGAGGCTTCTGGAGGTCGTAGTGCACAAGCATACGTGACGCTAACAGTTTCCGTTTAGAGGACTCAAAAGCATGTTGACATTTAGCTGACCAGTCCCACCTGGAGTGTTTCTCCAGGAGCTTATGCAGTGGAAACAATGTATGAGCAAGGTCAGGAAGAAATTTATTATAGTAGTTAAGCAGGCCAAGGTAGGATCGTAGTTGATGGACACTTGTTGGGGCTGGAGCTTTGACTAAAGCATCGACCTTGTCTTCAGCAGTATGAATGCCCTCTGCATCTACTAAGTGGCCACAAAACTCCAATTTAGGCACCATGAATTTACATTTTGTCAAATTTACCTTGAGACCTTGGTCCTGAAGTCTTTGTAAAACGAGCTCTACATTCTGCTTGTGTTCTTGGTCCATGCGACCAGTGATGAGCATGTCGTCTAATAGACACTGAGTGAAGGGAATGTCTGCTAAAATTTCATCCATCTTTCTTTGCCAGATGGCTGGTGCAGATGCAATGCCAAACACCATTCGATTGTATTCGTACAAACCCCTGTGAGTGTTAATGGTGAGGTATTTTCGAGAAGAGGGGTGGACCTCAAACTGTAAGTAAGCTTGTCGTAGATCAATCTTGGTGAACTTTTGTCCCCCAACAAGTGAAGCGAAGATATCATCTACTCTGGGTAGAGGATACTGGTCAACCTCCAGTTGGCTATTCAGTACCATGCGAAAATCCCCACAGATGCGCAATTCACCATTTGATTTCTTTACTGGAACAATAGGTGATGCCCAAGCACTGTGCTCTACCTTGGAAATGACACCCTGTTCTTCTAGCCGGATTAGTTCAGCGTCTACTCCCGCTCTAAGGGCAAACGGTACTGTCCGAGCCTTGAAGAATTTGGGATGAGCATCCGGTTTCAGCTTGAGCCTCACACAGTCATTTTTGATTTTCCCTAAATCGTCAACGAAAACCTCAGGGAAACACTGTTTTAAGGATTCCACCCATCCATCATCATGTCCTGACGGAACTGTCAGGGTGTTGCAAGGATTCTTGATGATATCTGGCATTCCCAGATGAGTGATCCAATCTCTGCCAAAGAGAGGCGGTCCTCCGTTTCTCAGGATATATAGTGGTAGTCTCTTTGTCTGGCCCTTGTATGATACCTTTACCTTTGCACAACCTAGTGGATGGAGTACTTGCATTGAGTAGGTCTGCAGCTTTATTGGAGTGGGGCAGACAGTTGCCTGGATCTGAAGGTGTTTCCACTGTTTTTGTGTGATAACTGACACTGCGGCTCCTGTATCAACGTCCATCTTTAGTCTCTTCCCTTCAATGGTTACTTGTACTGTCATTGCAGGGTGTGACGAGTGTATACGATGTATAGATAAACTATGTAATGCCTCATCGTTGTCTGAGTCAGATGAAGATGATGTAAATTTCTGTACCTTGTAAGTCTTTTTCTTAGGGTACCGCGGCTTTTGTCCTTGTACATTCCTATTACGGCAAACCCGTTGGAGATGGCCCATTTTTCCACATTGATGACAAGGTTGTTCCTTAAACCGACAGGTTTTGGAGTCGTGGTCTGTATTACCGCACCGGTAACAAGCTGGCGTGGGTTTGGGTCTGTATGTCCAGTTGGTTGTAGCAACTGCGGTTCTGAAAACGTCCTCTTTCACCCCTTCTTTGTGAATCTGAGGGTGCAATTCCTCCGTATCCCTGACAGCCATCTCCATGACTGATGCTATCTCAACTGCGCTTGTAAGGGTGAGTCCCTTTTCTGTCAGAAGTTTCCTTTGAATCGTTTCACTATTCAGTCCCAGGACAAACTTGTCTCTCAAAGCTGTCGGTAGGTACTCCCCAAATGAACAGGTGGAGGTCAATTTGCGAAGGGCCACCACATACGCTTTAACATCTTCACCCGGCTGCTGCTGCCGTTGATAAAAACGAAATCTTTCTGCAATTTTCAGCGGTTTTGGCTGAAAGTGATCCTCTAATAGTTTCAGGAGTTCCTGTAGAGCCTTGCTTGCTGGTTTCTCAGGGAACAGAAGGTCTCTTAGAGTGTCATATGTGTTAGCCCCCACGGCTGTGAGAAACACTGCAACCTGTCTCTCAGGGGGTGCTCCCTGCCTCTCAGGGGGTGTTACCTGTCTCTCAGGGGGTGTTACCTGTCTCTCAGGGGGTATGGTGTTAGCACTGAAGTACTGCTCTAATCTCTCAGCCCAGGAGCTCCAGGAAGTTTTCTCTCCATCAAACTCAGTTAATGTGCCTATCAGTGCCATGATCTTGCTGCTGGATGGCAGTGTGTGCTTTATCTGGCTTTCAATCCCTGTTTTTTTTTCTTTTCAGGCTGAGCAGGCCTTTACAAATCTCATTCTCGTCGCCACTGTTCTGCTCTCTGCTTGTTCAGATATGAGGCTGTCAGGTTCACCATTGCTTTATTGCAGGACACTTACTGTTATACACAGGCTTGGATAACTACAGGAACACAGGATCATGCATCTGCCTTCATAACTGCATCACAGTAACTGACCCTGAAGATGGCTGCCGTGCCCTCTGACCTGTGTCATCCTGGGCGGAGCCACTAGTTAAAGTGATAGCACAGGTTTAGTATAGTCAGCTATAACACCAACAGAGAGGAAGTCAGCGCCTATTAGGATGTGTGTGATGAGTTGCTCCAAGCGGGATGAAAAGGGCAAGAAAATCCAAAAGGAAACCAGGTTCCATTGTCCTGATTGTGACGTTGGACTTTGTGCAGTCCCATGTTTCAAGATCTATCATACCAAGAAGGTGCACTGAGGCAATATGCAGCCACTAATATTGCACCCTTGTTTTCAGAAAGTTTTCAGTGCTTTTGATTTGCTTATATTATTGAATATTATTTATTTCCATTATTTTGGATAATTATTTTTGTGATCATAAACTTTTATTTTCTGTTTCAAACTTTATCTAACTGCGTGTGTTTACTAGACTCTTGTTTGCACGGATTTCGGTGAGTTATTCCTACGGATTACAGTCCTACTATATTAAATAACGCATTTCCTTTCCAAAAAAGTTGAAACGCTTTTAGACACAAAATTTTGAAAAAATAAGACCACCAGGGAGGTTAACCCCTTAAGGACCATTGACGTACATAGAATGTCCTGGGGAAAATTCATTTTAAGGACCAAGGAGGTACTATGTATGTTATGGTCCTTTATCCCCCTTCCCTCCCTATATTTACCTCTCTGGCCAGGGTCCCATGCTAGAATGACTTCTCTGAAGCATGCTCAATGTTTATATGGGCCCCAGCCATTGTGATATTGTCATTTTCAGCCCCCCCCCCCGGTGCCTGCAGGGGGAACATGACTAGGTTTGATGTAAAAATAAAAAAATAATAAAATTTTTCAAAAAAAATTTGTCTGGGGTATACTAAAATAGGACTTGATTTCATGTTTAAACATTATGAGCGGTCCTGCCCCATTGGAGGTCCCCGGCCTCTTCCCTTTCCCCCCCACCTGCTGATGTGTTTTTCTTCCCCTCATCCCCTATTTGCCGGTCCGATGTGACCTTGATGACTTTTTATTTTTGTTTCTTCCAATTGGACACTCTTTGAGGACTTTGGCTTCTATTTTTTTTTTCTTTGACTTTTCTTTTTCCTATGAGGATTTATGTTTTCTTCAGAGACTAGGTGCACCCTTTGTTTTTGTTATCCCCCCACTTTTATTTTTGGCGTAACGGGATCTCTTGGGGAACACCATTGCGGCCTGGTGCCCGACCTGCCCCCCTGAGTACCCGGGTCTAGTGCAATTTGTCCTCTTTGGCCTCGCGTGGTTCTTTGGACTTACGGGAATATCCCTGGGACAGCACAGTTTGGGTCTTTGCCTCTACCCCCTTGTTCTGTTTTTTTCTCCCCTCCCCCCTCATTATTTTAGATATCTTTAAGGACTTTTCTTTTCTTAATTATTTCTTCTCAAGCTACCACCCCCCTATGTTAGATACCTTCGGCAGTGCTTATCTCCCGCTAGACTTTCAGATACTTAGCTGATGTTTATGCAGACTTTTTATTTACGTATATATACAGATGACACGTTGCGACATGTTTTGGTCCAGCGTGACCATTGTCTCCTCTTTATTATGTCGAGTTTTGGCCCTACAAGGCCATTCTCTATGTGCTTATCTTGCTGAATTTCCTTCATAATAAAAAGAAATGAAGCAAAAAACATGATGAGCATAAAATGGGCAAAAGGAGCTCAGCACACAGAGGTGAAATGGCTCAGCAGTGAAGGGGCTAACCCTTTCACTGCTGAGGCATTTCACCGCTGTGTGCTGAGCTAATTTTTACCGCTTTCGCTCATCATGTTTAAGCGCGATTTGAAGTCACATTTTATTATATGACCCAGACATATTATATATTGTTCTTTCCGGCAGACTCCGCAGATTCATAATATATCATTATTATATGTATATGTCATGTCCTGCCTGTATATTATAACAAAAAATGCAATAAAACTTGAATTTTTAATCATCTACAGCGTGTAAAGTGTTTTTTACACATTTTATCACATGAGCGTTTGCGTTTATATTTTCTATAGGGTGCGATTGTACAAAAATTAGAAATGGGGACTCTGGGACATTTTTTGGGGGGGAATTACGTGATTTTTAGCAAACGCATCCCATAAAAAAATCATTAGTGCAGCATCATTGTTCACATTATAATTGAAATAAATAAATAATAAAAACAACAGACAAAAAAAAAATATATATATTTTATTTTATTTTTTCAAATTTTTGTCTTACTTTGAACCTGGTCATGTTTGGTATCATTCACGGTTCTGGAGATAGCGGGGTTCAAAGGAATCCTGTATCTCCACCAGGGGATTTCCTTCGGAAATTCCCCCATCTGACGTCATCGTGCTATGCACGATACGTCAGGAGCCGAGGGGGAATCCAGAGGTGGAGCCGCCATTCAAGATGGCGGCCCCCACCAGAACTAGATCGTGATCTGGTGCTGAACAGTGCTGGATCGCGATCTGGCATCTCAGGGGCTAAAAAAAAGGCACCACTTTAAATGGCAGACACTGCCCTTCAAAGCGGTGCCTTTTTTAACTTTAAATGCGATCTCCTGTTATTGCTGGGGGGTTGCCTGGAAATGACGTCATCACGCAATGACATCATTGACGTTGGGAGGGGCTTCACTTCAGCGTCTGACTTCACTGAAGTCAGAACGCCGTGGGACCCCAGACAGAGAGGTGAGTATCTCCGTCGGGGCTCCCGCAAGCAGATGACGTGTGGGGCACATCCTACGCATATAGCGGGAGTCAATGAGGACGTGTCCAACACGTCATCCGCAGCGAAGGGGTTAAAAAGTAAAAACTGTATTTCTTATTTCAGGACAAAATTTCTAAACTATTTAAGTGGGGAATTTTTTGGTGGTTGTAGATTGTGGGGATTAAAGTTAGAAAAAATGTGTTTTTTTTTCAATTTTTTTCATCATAATTGTAGCTATATTGTAGCTAACCATGGTGCTGAAATATCTGTTTCAATGCCATGGTCAGCTACAAAATATCTGTCCATAGTGCTTAACTGCTGGTCTGAAACAATGTGTCAGGACCTTGGACAGCTATTGTAGCTAACCATGATGCTAAAAGTAACAAATGAATTTTTTACATTGAAACCTATAGAGAAAAATGCCTTGTTTCTTTAAAGTTAGGAAACCTATAACTTTACCCAAAAAATCTTAGAAAATGCCAAAAAAATCCTAAAAGATAAATAAACAAAATGGCTTTTTGCTGAAAGTGAAAAACCCGGAACCTGGAAGCAGAACACCGCGATTGGAGACTGCTGGAGGACATTGATGGAACGCAGGGACAGGTACACTATATTTCCAAAAGTATTCGCTCACCCATCCAAATAATCAGAATCAGGTGTTCCAATCACTTCCATGGCCACAGGTATATAAATCAAGCAACACCATACGGCGCATGAATGGGTATAGCAATAGTGAACAGTTGATTAATAAACAACTGGTTAATATTGAATAAAATGTAAAGTTATGAATAAAAAAAGTCCTTTAAAAATGCCAAATAGAAAAAGGGTAAAAATGTGCAAAAAAATACAAATAAATACAAATATGAAGATGAGTCAATTAGTGCAAATGAGTGTTCAAAAGTGCAACAATTCAATACTCAAAAGAGTGTAGTTGATTGAAGACGAGTGTGTCAATCTTCTCTATGGTATGTATACCAGATCTTCTCTTTAAGGTGTCCCTCAAAAGGAATGAAACATAAAGGCAATAATAGTGCAGATGGTCGTACTGAAAATGGAGTAATTCAACAGAATCGATGTACCACTCACATTTATTGGAGCCTAAGGGAAATCCAGGCTCAAGGAAGATAGCTTGCGGCCAAATATAGGGTGGCACGTCCCTCCTTTCGTCTATGGTGGTTACTAGATAAAGCAGAGAGAATCGGGAGACAGCACTCCCATGGCGTAACTCTGTGCGTATATTTGGAAAATTGAAATAAAATTGGTCACACTCACCGAGTATGGAGCCTCTCAATACCAGGCTCAAGGAATACCGCCTTGGGCTCTCTTAGGTGGAGGCCCAAAACCCTTTGGTGTAGCAGCAGTTGATCCAGATGTCCAAAAAGGTAGGGAGATGGAGAAAAAGTGGCGAATGCAAGATATAAAATAATAAATTTATTGGAAATAATAAAATCCTGGACAAGTTATACCGAGACGCGTTTCGGCTAGAAAGCCTTCCTCAGTCGGTGTATTTAGTGTCCATAAAGTGCAATAAAGAAGTAGAAGTGAAAATGAAAGTGTCCTCTTATATAGTATAGCATACTAATAGCATTTCCTGCCACATTGGGATTGTTAACTCCCTATTTCCTGTTGGTCGATTTCCGTTCGTTCGGATTTACCCCGAGATGCTTTGCGGTCGTTTCGGAATAAAAACGAAAATAAATGCAATGTATGGGCGATCGCGGCAATTACGAATCTTTAGAACAATTATTTTATGGGGAAAATTTAAAACGAAGCTTAAAACCAAATTGTAACTTATATGAAGTACAGGGATTCGAAAAACGAACAACTTTTCGCATCGGAAGTAAACAAAAGGATCGACCAATAGAATTATACGCGTATTCGTAAAAGTTATATCGTAATCGGAATGCACACATAGTTCTTACATGTTGAAATTAGGTAAAATGCAGGTCAAATAATTTATATACGATACGAAAAAGTAAAAAATAAAGCAATAGAAATTTCTTTCTTTAATTTTCACCGTACATGAACCGGAAAAGGCACTTTTTACCCAGAAGTGCTTTGCGAAAATTCTCTTAGTTTCATTTTCGTTCGTATCCATAGTCTGGGATTTTACCCAGAGAGACCTTGCGAAAAATTTATAGTTCCGTTTTCGTTCGTATATGGAACTTAGCTGTTTACCTAAAGCTTATTCGGTTTTGGGACTTGGTAGTTAATAGCGTTTCTCTTTCGTATATAAGAAACGAAAAGGTGTATGTAGCGTTTTTCTTTCGTATAAAGGAAACTAGAAAACGAAAAAAAGTATATGATCAAAAAGCAGGGATATATTGTTGAATACATGTTTTCTTTAGTTTTCACCGTACATGAACCGGAAAAGGCCCTTTTTACCCAGAAATGCTTTGCGAAAATTCTCTTGGTTTCATTTTCGTTCGTATCCATAGTCTGGGTTTTACCCAGAGAGACCTTGCGAAAACTTTTTAATTTCGTTTTCGTTCGTATATGGAACTTAGCTGTTAACCTAAAGTTTATTCGGGTTTGGGACTTGGTAGTTAATAACGTTTTTCTTTTCGTATATAAGAAACGAAAAGATGTATATAGCGTTCTTCTTTCATATAAAAGAAACGAAGAATATAAATGAAACAAAAAGCAGGGATATATTATTGGATACATATATAAATAGGGTGGAGGAATTTTGTCTTTATCTTATCGTGGTCATCTCGTACCTAGATTTTCTGTTCTAATGCAAAATAGATTGATTATAAGGAAGTTGTTAAAATCGTATGAAGGTTGGCTCGAAATGTGCATAAAAAATTGTTATATGTGAACTTAAGAGCAATGGGAACCTTAAAATGGAGAGGTGAGAGTCATAAAAGTTAATATTAAAAAATTCAATATTAAAAATTATAAAATATATATATAATGGAAGGGGGAATTGGTGGTTTTATGATTCTAAAATGGCAACAGGAGTATAGGAACGTCATCAAAAAGGGGGGGAGGAGCGTTTAAAAGGAATGGTTAGAGATGGAAGTAACTAACTATTAAGGAAGTGGCACAATTCAAAATCTGCATTTAATCCATGCGGTTGGAGTGTATTCATTAAAAAAATCCATCTCATTTCCTCTTTGCCTAGTCGTGTTTCTAGGCTTCCTCCTCTCCAAAAGGGTTCTAATTTTTGAACTGCCATAAATGAGAGGCCTTCTGGGTTTTGTCCGTGTTTTAATTTAAAATGTAATGATACACTATGCTTGTCAAATCCTTTCTTAATATTTCTTATGTGTTCCTGTATGCGTATATTAAGTGGCCGTGTAGTACGTCCCACATATCTGAGTCCGCAGGGACAGGTCAGGACATATATAACATTCTTTGAGAAGCATGTCATCATTCCTTTAATTTTAATTTTTTTGCCATCTCTTTCAATTTCTGAGTTTATTTGTTTCTTTCCTTTGGTATTTCTGCAATTTAAACAGTTCCCACATTGGTGGAAACCTTCTCTTATTCCAAAAGGATTGGATGTTTTCTTATTTCTCACCCTGTGTGAGAGTTCCATCTTTAGATTTTTTACCCCTCTACATATAATGCGTGGTATCGTTGGGAGAATGTCGTTCAGTATGGGATCTCTTTGTAGTATTGGCCAATGCTTCTTAATGCTCTTCCTTATCTCTTTATTAAGAGGATTATAGGAAAATATGAATGGCACTCCTTCCATATTTTTCTGCGTGGAATTCTCTTTCTTTTTTTTTTTTTTTTTTCAATAATTCTAGTCTTTCCATTTTTCTAACTTGTATTCTCGTATCTTCCAGAGTCTGTGGGTTGTATCCTTTCTCAACAAAATCTAGATGTAATTTTGCGGACTGGATGTCAAAATCCGAAATGTTAGTACAGTTTCTTTTCATTCGTAAAAACTGTCCTTTCGGAACGGCATTTAGCCACTGAGGTAAGTGGCAGCTCCTGCGTTCTATAAAACTATTACAATCCACGTCTTTAAAGTGCGTCCTAGTCTTGATCTTGTTATCCTCGACAAAAATCTTTAAGTCTAGAAAAATGACTTCACTAGTGCTCCAATTAGAGGTTAAAATAATGCCTCTATCGTTGGTAGCTAAAAAGTTAAAAAAAGACTGTAAAGCTTCAGCTCCCCCTCTCCATATAAAAAATATATCGTCAATATAGCGGCGATATAAAATCAGGTTGGTTTTCCAGTTTGATAAAAATGAATTTTCCCAATGTGCCATAAAAAGATTTGCAAAACTAGGGGCAAATCTTGTTCCCATGGCTGTACCAGACACTTGCAGGTAGAACTCCTCTAAAAACCAAAAATAATTATGCTCAAGTATCAATTGTATACCTTTAAGGATAAAATCGATCTGTTCTGGCTGCAATTTTTGATCTTTCTCTAAAAAGAATTTGGTTGCCTCTATCCCTTTACTGTGCGGGATGATTGTATATAGTGACTGGACGTCACTGGTGACTAATAAGTCACCATCTTTCCAGTCTGCGTCCGCCAGGATATTGATCATCTCTATAGTATCTTTCAGGTAGGTCTCGGTAGTTATAACATATGGTTGTAGTTGTTTATCAAGATATTCTGAAAGTCGACTGGAAATTGATCCTATACCTGAGATAATTGGCCTACCTGGTGGTTTCTCCAGATTCTTATGAATTTTAGGTAAGAAATAAAAAATGGGGATTTTCGGATGATCGATTTTTAAATACTTGAGTTCATTGTAGTTCAGGATGCCAAGTAAGTGGCCCTGATCTAGGTATTCGTGAAATAGGTGCTTAAAGTCCATCGAAGGATCCTTCTTTAAGTGTCTGTACGTTGTTTCATCTCCTAGTATTCGCATGGCTTCATCTTTATAATATTCAGTCGTCATGATTACTACTCCTCCACCCTTGTCTGCGGGTTTAATTACGATGTCATCATCCTGTGTTAATTCGCGTAATGCTTTCCGTTCCTGATACGTCAGGTTATCCCTACTTTTCTTATGTTCCATCTTTTCCAAATCTGATAAAATCATTTGTTCGAAAGTAGTGATCTCCGAAGAGATCATAGATTTTGGGAAAAAGGTGGATTTTTCTTTTAGATTAGTGTGCGTATATAGATGCATTATTTCATTCCTTTCAATCGGATTTTTAGAGAAGTATTTTTTCAGGCATAAATTTTTCTTAAATTTTTGTATATCAATATACATATTGAATTTATCTAATTTGTTTGTAGGAGCAAACTTCATGCCCTTTTGAAGAATTTGATGTTGGTGGGCAGAGAGGACTTTATTGGTTAGGTTATATATTCCTCCGTTCGACCGTATTTTCTCCTTCCGTTTAATTCTCCGTCTTCCAGCTCTGCATCCTCTTCTTCCAAGAAGTCTTCCGCTCCTGGTGACCACCCTCTTTTTAAGGAGAGGTTTTTGGTTTTTCCTTTTTAGTCGGTAATTGGATGACTGAAAAACCTCTTCTTTTTTATTTTCCTGCCCAATTACATGGATACTTTACCTGGATTTATCTTTTGTTTAGGATAGCCTTATGCCTATCCCATGCCTGCTTAAATTCAATCACTGTTTTGGCCTCTACCACTTCTACTGGAAGACTGTTCCATGTATCCACCACCCTCTCAGTAAAATAATGCTTCCTGATGTTACTTTTAAACCTTTGCCCCTCTAATCTAAGACTATGTCCTCTTGTTTTGCTACTTTGTTTCCATTTAAATATATTCCCTTCCTCTACCTTGTGGATTCCCTTTACGTATTTAAATGTTTCTATCATATCTCCTCTGTCTCGTCTTTTTTCCAAGCTGTACATGTTAAGATCATTAAGCCTTTCCTGGTAACTTTTCTCCTTCAAGCCGTACACCATTTTAGTAGCCCTTCTCTGAACTCTCTCTAAGATGTCTATATCCTTCTGGAGATACGGTCTCCAGTACTGCACACAGTACTCCAAGTGAGGTCTCACCAGTGCTCTGTACAGTGGCATGAGCACTTTCCTTTTCCTACTGCTAATACCTCTCCCTACACAACCAAGCATTCTGCCAGCATTTCCTGCTGCTCTATTGCATTGACTACTTACCCTTAGATCCTCTGAAATAATAACCCCTAAATCCCTTTCCTCAGATATTGAGGTTAGGTCTGTATCAAATATTCTATATTCAGCCCTTGGGTTTTCATTTGAATGAATCTGTCATTTGTCATTTGTCATTTGGCTGATCCATCCAGGAATGTCAACCGTGTTGCAAATCTTTGTGTCATCAGCAAAAAGACATACTTTTCCATTAATACCTTCTGCAATATCACTAATAAAAATATTACAGAGAATGGGTCTAAGTGCTGACCCCTGAGGTACCCCACTGGTAACAAGACCTTGCGCCGAATAAACTCCATTTACCACAACCCTCTGTTGCCTGTCACTCAGCCACTGCCTAATCCATAACAATCGCTACCTGAGAGGTAGAACGTAACAAGGTGATACCAGAAAATTGAGAAATGCAAAGAAAAAATTGGGGGCAGTAATGAGAGACCAAAGGGTTTACCCCTAGATGTGAATAAACTTCAGTTACTCTGATGTGACCATCAGGGTACTAGTGTCTCCCAGAGACCAAATTGATATTTAACTTTTATTGAACGATATAAAAGAGAATCAAACATAAACATAAACATAAATTGACAAAGTTCACAGGACAATAATAAAACCAAATCTGCTGAAAAAAGCGTGTGTATATACCAGCAGGACCGGTGATTGACAAGCTATGCAGCAGGTGACCTATACAAGATCACAAAAATAGTTTGGCAGTGGAAAAAGTAAGCTGCTTGCTTGTTATCAATCAAAAAATCACAAATACACTGCGGGTCAATGAGCAGAAGAACAAATCTGCTATAAAGGAATGTATATATATTTACCAACCAAGGCAATGAATGACAATAAACACAGTAAATGACCTTCAAGGATCATTTCAAAGTGTTATGGTGAGAAATATTGGGAAGGTAATAGCTATTTGCTTGTTATCAATCGAAAGTCACGGATACATTGCAGATCAATGAGCAAAAAAACAAATCTGCTAGAAGGTAATGTATATACATAACAACAGAGGCAATGAATTACAATGAACACGATAAATGACCTTCGAGGATCATTTCAAAGTGTTGTAGTGAGGAAAATTGAAAAAGTAGGTATTGACAATGTTGAATGACAAAACACTGCGCATGAAAGGCAGAAAACACAATTAAATGAGCAGAAAAAACAAGGCAAGGATCTCCAATGGGGAGTTTAACTCAAATAACCCAATACAATAATGCTCAGAGATTTACTCACTTATATATTGCCAAAGGCATCAAGATGGGTATAAACAACCAGTAGTTCGAGTCTCCAAGCATGTATTTTGAAAGTGAAATTGGAGAATTCCTGCCGACGAAGTGCACCCGACGCGCGTTTCGCCGAGAATGGCTCGTCAGGAGTGCTTACGGGCTGAAGAGGAAGAAAGCTGTTTAAATAAGTCAGGTTCCGCCCTGGTTAGTGAATCAACCAATGGAATAACGAGGTAGCAAATGGTCCAATCAATTGCCTATCCTAAAGATTGACAGGCAGAACAACCAATGAAAATCAATGTTTATGGCGTCTGCCTGAACAGCTGGTAGCACAAATGTTTGTTGTTTACCGGCCTAATTACAATATAGCCACAGAAGTTGATCAAAATCGCATTACCAACGAGTACCGATCCGGAAAATAAATATTTATGTTCTTAATGGAGTTCACTGGAGTGAGAGGAATAGTGGATTACTGAGATTCGTGTAAAGTAATAAAAAATAATAATAACATGTTCAATGGAATTACCACTAAGAATTTTAGCAACATGGAATCACGAAGGTGATGATACATTAATATGTTGCCAAATGCAGTATTGCGACACAGTAGTTAACAGGATACACGAAGATTAATCCCCACACTTTAACACACCGCCTGGTCAAGTATATAGCGGAGTGATTAATGCGCTTAGAGATCTTGGGGGTGAGTTTAACCTCACTCATTATTGCTCAAAATGAGAATAGGTATAGAAGTATAGCAACCTGTTGGAATTAGCTGATTGAAAAATTCAATATAGCGACGTAAAAGATTAACAGGACTGTACTAGGATATTAAACGTGAATTGATCCTCACGCTTTAACGCGCCGCCTGATCAAATATACAGCGAAGTGGTTAATTAATACACTCAAAAATCTTAGGGGTGAGTTTGACTTCACTCATTAGAGCTCAGTGAATGCATAGGTATAACAACCTATTAAGGTTAACAGATTGGAAATATGAATATATGTATAGAGAAAAGAAATACTTATTGGAAAAAAGATATAAATAATGAATAAAAATGTGCAAATAAATCCAAAGGATGACATAACTAAAAAATGTAAATACGCAACGATGGTAACATTAGTAACATAGGTCTAAAAGTGATAAATAGATATTATATCCTGTTAATTACAAGATAATGATGGATTATCATTATAGACTATTTAAGATACATATATTATTAAACTGTTTATTGAATATAGTCAATCCAACATCATGAAAGGTTTAGCCGAGAGCTACATATATAGGATATCAGTTGATGGAATCCTCAATATAGATGTTGGAGAAAATATGACAATAGAAACCGTTGTATAATTACTACAGTAACCTAAATAAAAAGAAAAAATTGGGGTGTGAGGATAAATTAATGAGTTGAATCTTAGATGATGGATATAACAAAAACTTGCTACTCAGCTGAAAAAATGTCAATGGAGGCAGGAGACTGGCCATCGATAATAAATGGACCAGGAAACGAAAATATGACAAATATAAGACCGTCTATGAAACTAAAATATAATAATGATATAGATGTTGATAGACTCATTATAATTAAGACTAAACAAAAAATATATGAATAGTGAATAAATGGTATTGTTAATTCTGGTTGTGAAGTTGAAGAGGCAAATGACAAAGAACAAAAAATAATAAAAATGTCTGACAATGGAACAAAATGAATCCAAATGAATAAATAGATAAGTTGGGAAACAACATGATAGTCAAATGAATGGCGTATAGTTGAAATCTTCATTTAAACCATGTGGATATAAAGTTTTAAGCGGGTATATCCAATAGGACTCTCTCTGGCAAAGGTTTTTATCCAAATTTCCTTTACGTGGTCCACAGACCATCCCTTCGATGGCTTGAAAGGACAAACATGAGGGGTCAGAATTATGTTGGTGTCGAACATGTCTGGAAACTGAAGTCTCAAGATTATTATAGACAGAGTTGACATGTTGGAGGATACGGCGTTTAAATTGCTGGATCGTTTTACCAACGTACTGGATTCCACATTCACAAGTAATGAGATAAACAAGTACCTGGCTAGAGCAGTTCATAAATTGTCTGATGTCATAATGACGCCCTGTAATGTTACTAGAAAATTGTTTAGATTTATGAACAAACTTGCAGGCTTTACAGTGGGTACATTGAAAAACACCTTTAGATTGTTGTAACCAGGTACGTGTAGTTTTTTCTGGTTGTAGAAAACTATGGACCAATTTATCACTCAGATTTTTGGTCCTTCTTGCAGTGAATGAAGGAAAAGGGGTGAGAACTTTTTTTAAAGATTTTTCCATGTGTAGAATAGGCCAATATTTTTCGCAAATAGATTTTACTTGGGACCAACCATTGTCCTAGTCCGCAATGAATCTTATAGATGTTGTATCATCTCTTTTTTTTCGGGATCAAGAGTTCATCCCTAGGAGTCAAAAGTGCTCTTTGGTACGCTTTTTTTAGACATTTCCTTGGATAACCTTTAGATAGAAACATGTCTTTTAAAAGGTTTGCTTCTAGTTGGAAGTCTTTTAGAGACGTACAATTGCGTCTGGCCCTTAAATATTGGCCTATTGGTATCCCTCTCTTGAGATTTTGTGGGTGATGAGAGGACCAATTTAGAAAATTGTTAGTTGCAGTTGTTTTGCGATGAAGTATAGTAATCAGTTCTAGATCTGAGTTAATAGTGATATTAAGATCAAGAAATTCAATGCTGTTACCACCAATTACTAGGGTAAGACTAAGTCCAATCTCGTTATTATTCAAGAGGGCCAACCATTCGTTTAGCATCTCGATAGAACCCTGCCAAAGAAACAGGATGTCGTCAATATAACGCATCCAGTTTTTGACGTGCATAGAGAATCTCGTCATTTCCGTAGAGAAGACAAATAATTTTTCCCACCAAGCAAGGTACAAATTTGCATAACTCGGGGCACAGGATGTTCCCATGGCCGTGCCCCGAGTTTGCAAATAAAATTGGTTTTGGAATAGAAAGTAATTGTGATTTAGTATGTAGTCCAAAAGAGACAAAATTAATTCAGTATCTTGGTCGGAATATTTACTGTTCAGAAAGTATTTGGTAGCCCGTAGTCCCACAGAGTGGGGGATGTTGTTGTATAGTGAGACTACATCTAGGCTAACTAAAATATCCCCTGGGAGGACATGTATCTCGGATAACTTCTGGAGCACATGTTGTGTATCTCTTATGTAAGAGGGAATATCGAGTACTAGAGGTCGTAAATAACAGTCGACAAATTCACTGATATGTTCAGTCAATGAGTTATTTCCCGAAACTATCGGGCGACCAGGTGGAGAGACGAGAGATTTATGTGTCTTGGGAAGACAGTATAGGGTCGGGATAGTAGGATATTTTGGAAAAAGAAATTTATAGTTGTCATCAGAAATTAGATTCAATTGTACACCCTGTGTTAGTAGAGTTTGCAGATCTTTAGTGAACAGCTGGGTGGGGTCGCATCTCAATTTTCTATAGCCATCATTGTCATTTAGATGCACCATGCACATTGCAACGTAGTCATCACGATCCATAATTACCAAGTTACCCCCCTTGTCAGACTGTTTAATAACAATATTACGTACATCTTGTAGTTCATTAAGGGCTAGTTGTTCTGCCTGAGATAAATTAGATTCCCACTGTAGATCTTTATTACGAATAGATTCAATCTCAGAAGTAACAAGATTGACGAAAACCTCCAAATTAGAGAAATCAGAGAATGAAGGCGTAAATATGCAGTTTTCTAAAAATCAAAAAAATCTGCTTTTTTCTTATGTCATGACTCATTGTATGTAATACATAAAATTAGTATATCTAAACCAATTGAAATGGAAAAGCTATATATTTTCTGAAACTAGACAAAATTCCGCAAAAAAAGAGACCTTTATGACACATTTTTAAATTTATTTTGTTATTCATAACTTTATTCAAAAAACATCATATTTAATGTAAAAAAAAAAATCATAATAGGTCAAGATTTATATTGCATAATTTCATATTAATTTTTGGGGTAAAATATTTTTGTTTTGCTTAACTATATAAATATATCCCTCCTATAAAATAATAGATCCAATTTGATTGC
Organism: Leptobrachium leishanense; assembly: GCA_009667805.1. Taxonomy (NCBI): domain Eukaryota; kingdom Metazoa; phylum Chordata; class Amphibia; order Anura; family Megophryidae; genus Leptobrachium; species Leptobrachium leishanense. The sequence goes on along the minus strand of CM019063.1, from coordinate 532,469,347 downwards.
ACAGATCAAGTTTAGGCAGCGTTGGAGGAAAAAAAAGGACAGGCAGACGCTCCCAGCCACAGATAAGAGGGCAAGCAGCCCCTGTGTCGTGAGGCTGTGCCTCTGGTCGTGGTGGACATGGTGCATCCTCTGCAGGGGCACGCTTGTCCTTTCTAACTGGTGCTGGCCGTCTTAAGCAGTAGCAACATACAGAGGATTTGGTGGATTGGCTAACCAGGCCATTCTCATCCCCCGAGTCCTCTGCCAGCCAGGCTTCTAGTGCTTTACAGTCCACCTCAGCTGCCAAAGCATCTAATGCAGCCTCCATGTCCACAGCTACTACTGCCGTAGCCTCGCTATCACACACGGAGGAGTCAGCTGAATTGTTTGACTACAATGACAGTGACATGCTGCTTGATGATGCGCAGCAAGTACAGTGCTCTGATTCAATCTCTGAGGTTGAGGAAGGGAGTATAATCAACCTAGAGGAAGGGGGTGCCAGTGATGACACACAAATAACTGGCACTCATGTTGCCCCAGCAGCTGCAGCATACTGCCAAGTTGGCTCCAGTGACGAGGAGATAGGGGATGATGATGACAATGATGATGAGGTCACTGACTCCACCTGGGTGCCTGATCGAACAGAGGAATCAAGTGAGGAAGAGGGGGAGGAGGAGGCACAGCAAAAATGAGGCACAACATCCCCTATGACCAACCGTAGCACTAGCCAGTCCAAGGCATTATTATTTATTATTATTCTTTATTTATAAAGCGCCAGCATATTCCGCAGCGCTGTACAATAAGCGCTCCAGTGCAGAGCGCTGTTGTCTCAAAGCACATAAGCAGGAACTCTGCTGTCTGCTGGGAGTTCTTTAAGAAATGTGCAGCAGACCCCACCGTTGCTATTTGTAATCTATGTCAGATGAGGCTCAAGCGTGGGAAAGACACCTTACGCTTGGGTACCATGTGCTTGAGGCGACATATGACCTCCTGCCACGCATCCCGTTGGCGCAAAACTATGCGTAGGACCTCCTCCTCCTCATCTGTCTCTACCCCCCACTGTATGTCCTGCCATATCATTGCCTACAACCTCCACTGACAGGGATGATGCTACAGTAATGGATGTACCAGCTCCTTCCTCACAATGTGACATCATCCCAGCAGCTGAAGATGTACTCAGTCAGATTACGTTGCCGCAGCTGCTGCAGCGTAAGAAAAAATATAGTCCCAACCATCCCCAAGCACAGCATCTAAATGCCAGCTTAGCAAAATTACTCAAATTTTTACGTCCCAGGTGCATTATCTTGCACTTATCCACATTAAAACTCAATTGCCACAACTCCGACCATTTTTTTAGTTTACCTAAATCATTTGTCATTTGGCTGATACCTCCAGGAACGTCAACCCTGTTGCAAATCTTTGTGTCATCAGCAAAAAGACATACTTTTCCATTAATACCTTCTGCAATATCACTAATAAAAATATTAAAGAGAATGGGTCCAAGTACTGACCCCTGAGGTACCCCACTGGTAACAAGACCTTGCGCCGAATAAACTCCATTTACCACAACCCTCTGTTGTCTGTCACTCAGCCACTGCCTAATCCAGTCAACAATATTGGAATCCAAACTCAAAGATTGCAATTTATTGATAAGCCTTCTATGCGGAACAGTATCAAAAGCCTTACTGAAATCTAAATAAGCAATGTCTACTGCACCACCTGTGTCTATTATTTTTGTTACCCAATCAAAAAAATCAATAAGATTAGTTTGGCATGATCTCCCTGAGGTAAACCCATGTTGTTTCTGATCCTGTAATCTATGTGTTTTTAGATGTTCAACAATCCTTTCCTTTAACATGGTTTCCATTAATTTCCCCACTACTGACGTAAGACTAACTGGCCTATAGTTCCCCGTATAGTTCCCGTATAGTTCCCGTATGATGATACTTTCTGACCTGGCATTAAAGGCACAATATCTGGGTGCACTGACGCCCATTAACAGATCAAAAACTTTTCAATATAGGACCACATGGTCCACCCCTGCACTCTTCCACAATACCACAAAGGGGTTACTGTATGATGATACTTGCTGGCCTGGCATTAAAGGCACAATATCTGGGTGCACTGACGCCCATTAACAGATAAAAAAACTTTTCAATATAGGACCACATGGTCCACCCCTGCATTCTTCCACAGTACTACAGAGGGGTTACTGTATGATGATACTTGGTTGCCTGGCATTAAAGGCACAATATCTGGGTGCACTGACGCCCATTAACAGATAAAAAAACTTTTCAATATAGGACCACATGGTCCACCCCTGCATTCTTCCACAATACTACAGAAGGGTTACTGTATGATGTTACTTGCAGGCCTGGCACCAAAAGCACAATATCTGGGTGCACTGACGCCTTGACCAGAATCATATCTTTTCAATATAGGACCACATGGTCCACCCCTGTATTCTTCTACAATACCATAGAGGGGTTACTGTATGATGATACTTGCTGGCCTGGCATTAAAGGCACAATATCTGGGTGCACTGACGCCCATTAACAGATCAAAAACTTTTCAATATAGGACAACATGGTCCACCCCTGCATTCTTCCACAATACTACAGAGGGGTTACTGTATGATGATACTTGCTGGCCTGGCATTAAAGGCACAATATCTGGGTGCACTGACGCCCATTACCAGATCAAAAACTTTTCAATATAGGACCACATGGTCCACCCCTGCATTCTTCCACAATACTACAGAAGGGTTACTGTATGATGTTACTTGCAGGCCTGGCACCAAAAGCACAATATCTGGGTGCACTGACGCCTTGACCAGAATCATATCTTTTCAATATAGGACCACATGGTCCACCCCTGCATTCTTCCACAATACTACAGAGGGGTTACTGTATGATGTTACTTGCAGGCTTGGCACCAAAATCACAATATCTGGGTGCACTGACGCCTTGACCAGAATCATATCTTTTCAATATAGGACCGCGTGGTCCACCCGTGCATTCTTCCACAATACCACAGAGGGGTTACTGTATGATAGTACTTGCAGGCCTGGCACCAAAAGCACAATATTTGGGTGCACTGCCACTGACGCCTGTATCAGATTCATATCCTCAGAGGGGTTACGGTGTGACGGCACTGTTGGGGACGCTAAAGGACCAATTTTGAAGCACCTATTGTTACTTTCATCCAAAGCCTGCATAAGTTTCACAATAATTTAGCCCAAAAAATCAGTAAACTTTTTCTGCGTGTACGAAAATTTCTCCTCTTTTCATACAGACAGCCGCCCCAAGCAGTTGTTTATGGATAGATTAAAGGAAAAGCATTTACCCTCATATGAAACATAATTTTTTTGTTTTGAAGTGTTTCTATACATCCTAGAAATCCGCCACTTCACGGGCAGGTTATGGGGACCTCCTAGGCACGATATTTGAAGGAATTTTTCATTTTTATTTTTAACCCTTATTTCATGGAAAACTCACTGTCCCATTAAAAACGTTTTTTTTAAAACTTTTTGTCCTTGTTTCCTGTCCCCCAGGGCACTACCCGGACCCCCATACACCTTTTATGGCAAATATGTAGCATATATAGAAGAGGGCACTCATATATCCAAGAGGGCACTCTAAATACCGAATTTTTAGCCCCATTGACTTGCATTGGGTTCGAGTTCGGGTTCGGACCTGAACAAATGGGAAGTTCGTGTTCGGGCTCGAACCGAACTCGGGGGGTGTTCGGCTCATCCCTAGCGATCACACTACTGATACCAAATTTAATGGCTTCCTGATACCCCAGCAGTGCACCAGCATTTATTTCATGTCCCGCTGCTATTTTCAAGGTTGAATTATGGCAGTTGAATATAGCAAAAGGTTGTAGCCTCTTTCTTATGAGTCGAGACTTCACGTAGATCATGTCAAAATCAGAACTCTCTATATTGCAGCCAGACAGGGCTACTTATACCAAACAGGGGCCATCAGCATACAATAGTATAACTAGGGTAAATGCATTTTCCCCCCAAAGTCCTCCTCTCATAGTCATTTCCAGATGCAACAGCTAAAGTGGTCAACGGGCATAGAGTGTCTCTTTCATTATCTGCCATTTAAATCATCCTATCATGCTGATAGAGACCTTCAGGAACTAGTCTAGTTGTGTATCAACAAAGTTATACAATGCAACAACAACCCAATGACTAGGATAAACAGAGGAGTAATCTGAATGAGTCCAGTATCTCAGCAACATAACTCCCTAAAAAGTATAAGGAGAAGATGCTGACTTGTAAAACGAAAGAACAGTATTCTGATAAACTAAACCAACCAGTGAATAGCTGTCAGTGTCAGATAAAATGGGGGACAGCAGGGTTAGTGTGGGTACAGCAACCAGCATTTCATCTGAAAACCTTTATGTAAGAACAAATAAAATGATATCATAATGAAAAGTACATTTTCAGCTGCACAAACAGGAGCTATGTTTGAATGATGAGTCACTGGAACTTATTCTGCTTTGGGATTTACATTCGCTCATCGAGAAAATAAAAACGAATGTGTCCACAGAGCATGATGTATTTTTATTTGATTCAGCTCGAGAAGATGCTTAAATACAGCTCATTCAGAGAGCTCTGCTCATAGACACAACGGACGCCTTCCAGCTGCTGCTAGTCACAGGACAGAAAAGGACAAGGGATGATGGAGCGGTGTCTGTCCGACGCGATTCACTATGTGTTTGCAGTGATATTCTGTCTGATCATCCTGTGTGTGTCCTCTGGAGGATCAGTATCTCAGAATCCAGGCCCTGCATGTCGTCTTTCAATGTTCAGTTGTCTATTTGAATATGAATATTATCAGGATGGAGACGTCATCATCGGAGGGATATTTTTTGTGAATAATGGAATAGCATGTTACAAACCACCAGGATCATGGCGATGTGAATTTACATTCTGCGCACAGTAAGTAAAAGTAATCATGTTGTGTTATGTGTTAATCCCGGACTCTCAGGTAACACACAGCGAGGAGATACATTTCATATTTCTATCAGTCTAACAATGTCTCTTCCACACGTATCACAATGTTACATTTGTTGCATAACTCACTTGTTTTCATTTCATTTTATTTAAAATTGAATTAAATGGAAGGTATTTGCTTATCACGATGTGTGTGTTGTCCCCCCCAGCCCTTGTTCTGTTGAATACCCCAGTCTGATGGCTTTCATCTTCACTATTGATGAGATTAACAGGAACCCGAGTATTTTACCCAACGTCACTTTGGGTTATCACGCTTATGATGCATGTGGAGACTCCAATAAGGCGATAAAAGACACTCTGCAAATATTATCTGGAAACCAGAGAGAAGCTCCTAACTATTCCTGCCGGGAGCGGAGTAAAGTCGCCGGATTTATAGGAGGTCGAACATCTGTCACCACACTTCCAATGGCACAAGTCCTCAGTTTATACGGATACACACAGGTACGTGACCTCTAATCAGTTGATAATTGGAATGATAATGTACAAACGGCTCAAAAATATTCCGATTTGAGCCTCTAGGACAGCAGATCGGTCAGAATAGGGCTGGTAATGGCTAGTCGCAAATGTGCCTCATGGAGGGTTTTTCCATTTGCAAGATGCTATTACCAGCTTAGCTCTAATCAGGCGCCTAGTTTTATGTGACAATAAAATGCCAAGGAATGAGAGTGCAGGAACTTGTAGAGTAAACAGGTAAGACATCTTATAGCAAGTGTAAACAGTGGGTAGGTGGAGGTCACCATCAAACTGGGTGATTTACAAAAGGTGAACTTGTGAGGTGTCAGGAGGGCATAGGCGACTCTACAGGGGGGCAAGGGGGGGCAATTGCCCCCCCTAGGTTATTCCTTGCCCCCCATGTGCCCTCCCACCAAAAATCAGCTTCGAGCTTACCACACTTCTTCGGACCAGTGTATCTCCGTCCCTGTGCATCGTATATGGACGAACTAGGTGTCATTGGAAAGAACAGATTCTGGCCTTTCCAATGATACCCAACATGACCATATTCCGTTTGAAATAAAAGTCAAAAACATTAAATAATAACAGGCACTTAAACTTAAGCATTTTCACAGGGTTGAAATGTCTCAGCAGTGAAGTGGTTAATGTTCAGACTATACATTACATTGTGTATTACATTAGTTTTTGCCTTGGTTTAGTTGTATATTAAGGGTTAATGGGTAGGCTTCATCCCTCACATTATACATTTTATTTTTTCCTTGATTAATGGCATTTTAGGGGTTAATGTGTTAGCTATATGCCTCACAGTGTATTCATTTCATGTTTTACCTTGATTAATGGCATTTTAGGGGTTAATGAGTAGGCTAAATGCCACATTGTTTATTATTTTTATTGTATTTCCCTGGGTTTATGGCATTTCAGGGGTTATTATGGAAGTTAGAATCTAAAGGGTCTAATCATCTTTAGATCCTCTGCTTTTTGTCACATTTCGGGAATTTATTTCGCCGAAAATAAAGTGAATTCCCTATTTAGCGAATAGTCACTGTAATTTGCTAAAAGTGGAGTCGCTGAAGGAGCAATCAGACATTCAGCGAAAACTGCCGAACTGCGGCAAATAAAGTATCATGTTAGTACAATAAAAAGGCATCATTGCATCACATTACTCTGGGGTTTTGGAATCTTATTTATATATACTTCTTTAGGGCACTATTACCTGGTGTGAGTTAACCCTTGCGTCGGCATGGTTTTGCGTTAGCGCCAGGTTAATCGAGTCTAGCGCCTGACCAACAGATCTTTTGCCTCTCGCTACAAACAGGAAAAATCACTTAGCGCATTGCTATTAGCGATTTGTAGCTTGAGCTTACTGTACTTTCCGCGTCCTTTACTTAACATGGGGAGCGCTAGAGATCTCTAGCGCTTTTGCAGCTAGCAGATCAGTTGGTGCCAGCGCTAATTTTTGAGGGGCACTAATTGCACCATTTTACCTACTGCTTAACCCTGGTGCTAACTCCAAAAAAAACAGATCTTCGCCCAAAATTAACAGGCAATTGAAAGGAATGCAGCACAGGTGTTCTCTAGGCTCCATACACTATAGCAATGGATCTGGTCCGCATTGTCGTTGCTGTTGCAGTCGGCTCTATTATAAAAGTATCCTTTATGCACATATATCCTAATATATTGCCTAATTTTAAACATTTTATGCTGGGGGTTATTCATAGTATGGAAGCGGTTGATTATTAGGGTGACTGTGTGGACCATGTTTAAAGGGACACGTGAATAAGTCTTGCCCTGAAACATGTATTATTTGTATGCTGCAGCAGGGAAATTTTTGTCGCTCACCTGGCCTTCCTTTTGGATCTATTAAATGCAGTGTAAGGATTCTACCTGCTGTTGGGTGGCATTTATCATGCAATGCCCATCAGCCTTAATATATGTGTGCATCAAACCATGGATGATACGGCCACCTTGGATGATTTTAATAATGCAGGGGTGTGAGGTTATTCACTGGATGTGTTCATATTCAAGCTTGTGAGGGCAGGGGATAGGTATGGCCCGGCACTGGAAAAAAAACCGTTCTATCCTGTACACAACCGCATTAGCGCTGGGTCTCAGCCCGGGCCTTAGAGTTTTCCTAGCGTGCGCTAAACGACCTTGTTCATGGACTACTGCAGACAAGGTGGTCTGTTCGTGGGTCGTCAGGCACTATGTTTTAGCAACTCCCGCTAAATGTTTCCTTTAGCGATGGTGTTTTAGCTCACACAGGTGATTGGGCCCTTAGTTTTATTCAGTGATATGATTTAGTGGTGAAAATTATTAGTGCCCCCCCAGTTTTGACTGCGGTATCTTCTGTGCCCCCCTAAATATTGTTCCTAGAGTCGCCACTGCAGGAGGGGAAGAGTTATTAAGGGCTTTGAAACCGAGTCAGTATTTCACAATAAATATTAGTGGTAGTGTCTGCCAATTAATCCCTAGAGTTAAATAGTTAGATATCCTTATTCATATGCATTTATGTTACAGTGGTAGCTAGCTGACAGGCGCTGGCCGGTCACCACTAATATAATCCCCCCACACTCTGTTTAGTTCATCTGAGTTATGACTCCAAATCAGAATCATGAGAAAAGTGCTAGGACTGGATCAATGAAACATGGAAGTCAGTCCTCTGCATTTGGTTCCAGGCTTTTCTATCCATTTATTGCTAGGGATGTGCACTGATTTTTTTTTCGATTCGATTCGATTTTTCAAAATTTTAAACTTTGATTCGGCTCGTTTCGACTGCTTTCTGTTTCGATTCGGTTCGGCTCGATTCGGTTTTCGGGTACATTTATTTTTCGGAATATCGACCATTTTTCGTATTTTCGGGTAACTTTACTAGGTTTCTGTATCGACTTTTCGTTATTTCGGAAATTTTCGTTTTTCGGAATTGTACATGGTTTTCGGCATATCGCCAATTTTTCGTTTTTCGGAACTTTTCGTTTTTTCGGAACGTCTGTTCTCGTTTCAAAGCTGTCTAACTCTATTCGTTTTGATGAAAACTACTATGGTTTACTTTTTTAATACTACTTTATATATTTTTTATAATAAATTTTTGGTTTGTTTTTCGGATCCAATAATTCATTATGTCGATACGATAATTCTGGCGATTCTATCGTGTTTTTTTAATTAACCCTTTCGCTGCTGAGGCTTTTCACGCCCCTGTGCTGAGGTCATTTTTACCGGTTTTGCTCATCATGTTTAAATGCGTTTTGAAGGCTTATTTTAGTATATGACCCAGACATATTATATATCGTTCTTTCCGTCAGACTCGGCAGATTCATAATATGTCATTATTATATGTATACGTCATGACCTGTCTGTATATTATAACAAAAAATGCAATAAAATATGATTTTTCAATAATTTACAATGTGTAAAGTGTATTTTTTTCACATTTTAACATGCGAGCAATTGCGGTTATATTTTGTATGGGGTGCGCTTGTTAAACAAATTAGAGATGGGGTCTCGTTACAATTTTTTTTGGGGAAAATTACAAAATTACAAAATTACAAAATTTTTATACAAAAATCGTTAGTGCAGCATCATTGTTCACATTATAATTGAAATGGGAAAAATATTGCTGCATTAACAAACCAAAAAAAAAAAAAAAAATGGTTTATTTTTTTTTTATAAATTTTTTTAAATATTTTTTTATTTAAATTTTTTTTTACAAACGTTTTTCACATTCGTGTTTGGTATCGTTGGAACGGCCATGCTCTGGATATTCCCCAGCTCACACATGGATTTGCCCCAGCTCCTCGTGGATATGCCCCAGCTCCTCGTGGACATGCCCCAGCTCCTCGAGGATATGCCCCAGCTCACACATGGATTTGCCCCAGCTCCTCGTGGATATTCCCCAGCTCACACATGGATTTGCCCCAGCTCCTCGTGGATATGCCCCAGCTCCTCGTGGACATGCCCCAGCTCCTCGTGGACATGCCCCAGCTCCTCGTGGATATGCCCCAGCTCCTCCTGGATATGCACCAGCACATGGAATGCTCCAGCTCCTCATGGATATGCCCCAGCTCCTCATGGATTTGCCCCAGCACATGGAATGCCCCAGCACCTCATGATAATGGCCCCAGCTCACCTCCGCCGCCTTTTTCGCTCCCTCAGAGCGTCCGGCGGCGCGGAGCTTGGGCACTCGCCAGGGGGAGCCACGTGACCAGCTGGTGACGTGTTTCCTCCAGGCGAGCGCCGAAGCTGCATGCTTCGGATGCTCGCAGGGAGCGAAAAACGCGGCGGAGGGTGAGACACCCGCCCTTAGGGTGACGGTGTCACCCTAAAGGCAGGTGTCACCTGGTGCGGGCCGCACCCCCGCCCCCATGTTACGACGCCACTGGTATATACATTTAACAGTCACACGCCCACGGACTTACTCTATCCAAACAAAGTTCAGAATGATGTGAAACATTGGGACTTTTTGGATAGATCGATTTTCGACTATCCAGAAGTTAAAAAAATAAAAATGGTCGAAATCTAATGCAAAAGTCCCGATGTTTCACATCGGGATGTCAGATATTAATAGGCTTGTGCACCGATTTTTTTTTCGGTTCGATTTGTTCTGATGTTTAAAATTTTCGTGTAAGGGTTCAGTAAGGCACCAGCGTGACAGGCAAGGTTCCGAACCCAGGATGCAGTGACACACAGAGACCAGGTTAGGGAAAACAGGGGTTTATTGTCAGGTTTCAGATAAATAATAAGTCCAGGTTATGCAGGATGAAGGGCAGCACTTAAGGAGAGGGACCAATGGAATAAGCAATCTTAGCTGGGCACGAAGGGATGCTGGAAACAATACAAGAAGACACAGAGGGCAGACACACGGAGGAGACTTACTGGGGATACGAGACAGGACAGGAAAAGGGCTGGATGGTTTCTTGAATGCTGGTATTTCAGGAGGCAGATGAAACAGCGGGAAACCAGGATGCAGGGGTCTCGGGTGAAACCTCTGGAGGTCACGGGATACAGGGGTTTGACAGAATAGTCTCTGGATGCAGAGGGTAAGCACAGGATAGTTCTGGGTCTCAGTGTGCTTCGCTTGCTGGCTCTGGAACCATAATGCAGAAGCATTGTCTTCTGGGTGCTCCACCCTTAAGGCTAGGGTCAAACGAAAGCATTTTTACACGCGAACGTAAAAAAGTGCGTCCGAACGAATTGACGTATTTTTTCACGGAATGCGCAAAAACGGTCATACGATGCGCATTTTTCGTGCGTGATTTTTTCAGATCGTCAATAAAACTCTTTTTGTGTCTGGACGTTATGTAGGCTGGACATTAGCAGTGTCTGACGTCTCCTAATCACGCACACATGCCGCTATGCCGCAGCTGCGCACTCTGTACGTCCGTACTAGCGGTTCGGCGTTCTCGAAAAAATGCGTTCGTTTTCCACTTGCGTTGCGCGGCCGGACTTTCGTGCGACCGTACTTCGTATATTGGCCGTCATTGCCCATCATCTGCTGCTAGTGCGGCCGTAATTATGTGCGCCAGAACGCACGTTAAAAGTGCGCTGGTCTGACCCCAGCCTAAATAGGGATTAGTCTCTGTGTAGATTAGAGGCACCTGTTATGCCTGCAGTCTGAGAGCAGGGTGGGACATAGGATACGCCGTCTTGTGGAAGTGCTGCCCTGCATTCAGGACAACGCAGCACCAGGTTTGCCTTTCTTCCTTTTACGGCGGGCTTTACGTGGGGTGCTGGGGGGCTCCAGACAGGGGTCCTGACATTTCGATTGTGTACATTTTTTTGGAATATCGACCATTTTTCGTGTTTTCGGGTCACTTTGCTCGTTTTTTGTATCGACTTTTCGTGATTTCGGAAATTTTCTTTTTTTTCGGAACGTCTGTTCTCCTCGTTTCAAAGTGTCTAACTCTATTCGTTTTGATGTAAAGTACTATGGTTTACTTTTTTATACTTTATATATTTTTTTTATAATAAATTTTAGGTTTGTTTTTCGGATCCGATAATTTATTCTGACGATACGATAATTCTGGCGATTCTATCGTGTTTTTTTTTTTTATTAAATAAATATCCTTTTTTTCTTATGAATATACATTTCACAACTTTATTTATTTAATCACATTAAAAAAATGGTATGAAAGCCAAGGAACAAAAAAAAAAGAACAAAACGATTTAAAAAACGGTAAACTGACCCGAATGGTCTGACTTTAAAAATAAAAACCAGAACAAAAATGTTTTAAAACGGAAAAATAGTTGATCAAAATGATCTGAAATGAAAAAAAATAATAAAATAAAATGATTTAAAACAGACAAAAATATAAATTAACCCTTTCGCTGCTGAGGCATTTCGCGGCTTCCCTTCACGCCTGTGTACGGCACTGCGGTCTGCTGCTGAGCTAATTTTTAACAGTTTCGCTCCTCTTGTTTAAACGCGTTTTGAAGCCTTCTTTTATAATATGACCCAGACATGTTATATATCGTTCTTTCCGGCAGACTCGGCAGATGATTCATAATATATCATTATCATATGTATGCGTCATGTCCTGTCTGTATATTATAACAAAAAATGCAATAAAATTAGAATTTTCAATGTTTGTTTTACAAGGTGTAAAGTGTTTTTTTCACATTTTAACATGCGAGTGTTTGCGGTTATATTTTATGAGTTGCGTTTGTTAAAAAAAATTGAAAAGGGGACTTGTTATATTTTTTTGGGTGACAATTACACTATTTTTAACAAACGCACCCCATACAAAAATCTTTAGTGCAGCATCATTGTTCACATTATAATTGAAATGGCAACAATATTGATGCATTAACAAAACAAAACAAAAAACGTGTATTTTATTTTTTTTTTATTTAAATTTTTTAACATTGTCATGTTTGGTATTGTTGGAAAGGCCATGCTCTGGTCGATCCAAAGATACCAAACATTAACCAACCGATAGCTGCCGCGGATCGGGAGATAGGGGTTCCAATGAACCCCCTATCTCCACCATTGGTCACAGTTAGGGGTTAACTCCAAAACTGACGTCATTGTGACGAGGTCTTGGGACTGTCAGCAGCTGCTGTTCCCCCACGCTGTTGTCTTCCTGCAAAGACATGACCATGTTGGCGGGCAGCGTCTTAGCGGGCAGCGGTGGGAGAGAGAGTGCTCATAGCTGGGAGGAGGTGTTGTGTGAAGCTGCAAACAGGGACAAATAAACTAGACCTGAGCCGCATTAAGGATCTTTGGGTTGTGTCGGAGAAGACTTCATGCAGTGCTGCCATCAATATTTTTTGATAAATTCTTGGTTATACAATGAATGTGACTGTGGACAAAAATCCGTGTTGTTGTGACATCGCCTAAGCTTAACAAAAAACCAGGCCACGTCGGTAATCAAATCTCAAGGCCTTACAACAAGGTTGTGTTAGTGTGTGACATTTTTTGGCCAGGCAGGAAGTGTAGAATGTGCACAGTCACATTCATGGCCACAAATATGTTGACAAATTTATGACAAAGGGTCCATAGAAATGTCAATACATTTATGTACATATAATTTTAACAGTGTGGAAACCAAGCAATACATATTAACTTATTAAGTAAGGAAAAGCAACGCACACAAACAGGAAAATAGTGAAAAAATAGAAAATTTATTTACAACATATTAACATAGGGAAGGGAACATGCCAAGGATGGCAAACTGCCCAACAAGTTACTGGCATTTGAGGAGATGTTGGAGCTGGTCCGCATCTTGGACTGCAAAGATTACGATTGCTGTATGGGCCCTTACGGCAGAAAGAATAACACCCGCAAGGATCGTATCCTTGAAAAGCTACGCACCACCATCCTGGAGCTGTTCGGGAAGGACTGGACGAAGGACCATCTCTGAAAACGCTGGTCCGACCTCAAGGCACGCGAGCAGGAGCAGCTGAGGCACATTCTGGAGGAGGCTGCCATTGGTCTCACTGCTGCTCCAGGAGGTCTGCGGCATTGGTTATGTGCTCCCGCAGTTCCTGGAGCAGTTCTTGTAGGGAGTTGACGGCGGTAGCTGCCAGGTGAAGCTCGCCGATCGCCTCCCGTCGGCGTCTGGCTTCTCCTTCTATATATCCAATAAATGAAAGAAGGAAAATACAGTAAGTAAAGCAGGTTTCTATTTTTGACTGAAAGTCTTGAAAAAATATAACAGTAGTATATACCAGAGCTGGCGGCCTCCTGAGTCTCCGACTCCTCCGACTCCTCCCCCACCACCACCGTCTGCATATCCAGTGCTATATGTAAGAAATTAAAGAAATAAAAAATACAGTAAACAACAAAACTGATTTATTTTTGAACAAAAGTCGATACAAAATACAACAGTAAAAAAAAAAAACCTGGACTGGCGGCCTCCTGCTGCTCCGGCTGACTCTCTACATCCTCCTCTTCCTCCTGCTCCTCCTCCTGCTCCTCTTGTGCTATACATAAAAAAATTAAATTAAAATACAGTAAACAAAAAATGTTTCTGTTTTTGACCAAAAGTCGTTGCAAAATAAAACAGTATATACCAGCGCTGGTGGACGCCCGTGGCTCCCCCTCCTCCTCCGCTGGGGCACTGGTCCCTGCCCGGGCAGATTCGGCGGCCTTCTTCCTGTCTTCTGCCGAATCCAAAAAATATAACACGTAAATAATGCAGACTGGAAAAAATGGTATATCTATACAATATATTGCCGAAAGTATTGCGACACCCCTCCACTACCCCACTACCAGCTTGACCCACCACTACTCCCATCTCATAGTTCTAAAGTCACAAAATATTTATTTATTTCCTCTGCACAGACATATATTACCGTTCATTTATATATTTTTTTCAGAAGTAAACATTATGTTTATTCAATAAAAACTATTATTTGTGTTGTGTGCGTACAAAGCGCATTGTGTGACTGCTTTTAGTTATTTTATAGAAGGCCTCAGCCTCAGTTTCACTTTCAGTTTCTGCTAATAATAAAACTGGATATTGCAGAAACAACAACAGAAATCCACCATTTTGTTTTGAAATTTGCATCTAAAGCATTCAATGACACTGCTGCAGCAGCTGCTGAGGATGTATTGAAGGCGGCTCTGTTTGGATGCACTTTCAGAAGAACTACATGTCCCATCCTATCACTTAGCAAATACGCAGAGATTTTTGTTGATGCGCAGGTGGGAGCCAATATTGGGCAAGCTGCGGGTCATCTCGTATGCATCACTCAATCACAACAACACCCCCCCAGCACACTACAGACTATACGCACAGTGCCAAAAGAAATCCAGCATTGTAACTTCATCTACATACATCAAATATCACAATTTTCACGAATACGTAAAATCACAAAAAAAAAAAGCTATGGCAAAAATGCATGTATGACGAATTGTGAAAATGCAAAGCTATACACAATCACATTGCATGAAAAAAGGACTAGATAAATCAGCGTATTTCTGTGCACATTAGCACATGCAAGCACATTATTATTATTATACAGGATTTATATAGCACCAACAGTTTGCGCAGCGCTTTACAATATAACATGACACTTACGTTTCGCTATGACGCGCCGGATGCGCCTCAGCTGCTCCTGCTCCCGTACTTTTAAATCAGACCAGCGTTTCCGTAGCTGGTCCTTCGTCCGGTCCTTCCCAAACTTCTCCAAAATGGTGGTGCGTAGCTTGTCAAGGATACGATCTTTTCTGGCGTTATTCTTGCTGCGGTAAGGTCCCTTCCGGCAATCGTAATCTTTTCTATCAAAGATGCGGACCATCTCCAACATCTCCTCAAACGCCATATTTTGGGCCCGTTTTTTCCTGGGTGCAGGTGGTGCATCATGAGATGAAGACGAGGTCTCCTCTCTGGCAGCGGCCATTATGAAGAATAATAAAAACAAAATTTTGTTCAAAAAGTTGTCAATAAAACTGGCTCAATAAAGTTACGACATGTGCACGCGCGCGCATGCGCGACCCGCGGACGAATCGGATCTGACCAAAATCCGAAAATTCGTATCGGATCTTTGGAAACAATAAAAAATGTTACAGAATCAGCGATATAACCGATACTAGTTAAATATACGATGTCCAGACTTACCGAAATGGTACCAAAATCCCGAATGGAACTGAAATCATGAATAGAGGGAAAATAAATTTCGATTTGACACATTTCAAGTCCATTCGAAAATTCCGAA